>JBBPTE010000523.1:0-16288 GCA_038093935.1 Tylopilus cf. pallidocervicolor | reverse complement strand
TAACCTTTCCATAGCCTTACCAAAGCCTCACCCTCCACACATTTACCTTACCATGGACCATTACTTTAGTATAGCACAGGTATCACCTGGTCTGTGCACTCCAGCAGTGCTATATAAACCCCTCATATACAATCCATGTACTTTAGCTAGATCTACGCAATTCACCCTGCGTTGTACAAGAGTTCTAGTAAAGAAGTCACAGTCTAAGAACTGCTTTCTCTTAACTGAGTGAAAGTGACTAGAAGGTAGTGATTTAGGGGACTTACTAATTATAGATAGGGAGGAGGAACTCGTATTCTCACTAGGATCTAGAATGAAGTCCTAGTCATTTACTCAATCCACTAGAGTGAAAGACTAGAACCCTTGTATAACAAGGGGTTATGTTAACAGCGATGCTGCCAGAGTCGCCAACACCATCTATCAAGGAGTGCAAGCAAATGGCTGGCCAATGTGGGACAAATTTGCCAAAGTAATGCTGGCACATTTTAGACCCATTAATGACAAGGAGTGGCACAAGCAACAGCTGCTCCACTTAACTCAAGGAAAACAGGACATGGCAACATTCCTGTTCAAATTTGAATCTCACCAATTTGTTGTGCAGTTAAACGAAGCACATCTAATTGATTTACTCTATCATCATGCCGACCAGGAAATCATAAGGCGGTATGTATGACAAGAAGGCTACCCACAGAGTATAGATGCCTTCTCTGCCTACCTCCACCAATAGGGAGAGCAGGAAAACCTCATGAAATTGTTGGCATGAGGCACCACCAGGGGTGCTGAACTATGAACAAAAAGTCGAGATCCCAACACAATGGATATTGATGCAGCAAGGACCACCACCCATGAATGCTATGGATGTGGCAGCAAAGGACACTTCACAGCAGACTGCAAGCATCCAGAACTCAAAAGATGCCTGGAATGCAGATACAAGTCCATGAAAGACCACTCACATAAAAAAGGGTGCTCCCAAAAGAGAACCTGCCAAGCCTGCACCACCGACGACAGTGCAACCTCCTGGGAAGAGGATAAAAGCACCACAAGAGAAGTCCATGCCACCCCGCACAGCCAGACCAATAGTAATGCCGCTCTGCCCCCAAAAATGGAGCCTAAAGGAAAAGGCTGTGATTACATGGCCAATATACAAGGATTAGATTTTGAAGCTGCCCAGGCCTGGTTCCGGGATTATGAAAATTTGGCTTCCAAGTCAGGAAAAGGCCAAGCCAAAACCAAATCGGGAATGGTAAGGGCACAACCAGACCAACTATCTCTTTCTCTTCATGGTCCCCTTCTTATGTACAAAAAACAAAAAATATTTCTTCCAACCATTTTTCTTTACTTACAATCAATGAATGTATGGAATCAGATGCCTCGGACATCTCTGAACAATTTTCTAACTCCACAGACTCTTTATTGCCAACAGGGGAGTTCTCTCAGAGGCTCAGCCAGGGCATCACACCAGTGCTTAATTCCCCTCTTACACCTCCACCACATGTTACTGTCGAAAATGAAATTCCTGAAGACATCTTTGTATGTAAACTTCATCTAGATTGAGAAATCCTTCTAGATATCTGCATCGCCCCCTTCGCAAACCAACATGAAGACAACTATACCTGAACAAGAGCCCTGCTAGATAGCAGGGCCAATGCCATATTTATAGACCGCAAATGGGCACAAGACACCAAACTTCCACTTATGAAACTCTGACACAAAATCCCTGTTTATAACATTGATGGAACCAAGAACTCCACCGGAAGCATTTCCCATGCAGCGGAGCTGGTAGTAGAGTTCCAGGGACACCGGAAAAAGGTTATGGCAGAAGTCACAGACCTGGGAAAGAACACCTTCATCCTTGGATATGAATGGCTTAAATGTCACAACCCAGAAATAGACTGGACAAAAGGCACAGTCTGAATGACTCAATGCCCACATCACTGCCACTGCTTGCAGAGCAAGCCACTTTTCCTTTGACTACAGGAGAAGGAAGAAGAGGACCTTCAGTACCAGGTCCACGCTACAATTAGAGTGCTTGAGGCACAAATAGATCAGCAGAAACAAGATCTGAAACCCGTGGTGGAAGACCTTGTCCCTCCTGAATATAGAAAATATTATAACATGTTCTTGAAAAAGGAATCAGAACGAATGCCATTATGCAAGCCATGGGATCACGCCATCGATCTCAAAGATATCTTTATGCTGAAAAAGGGTAGATTGATTTCCCTTTCAGTCACGGAACAAGAAGAGGTCAAAGCCTTCCTAGATGACCAGTTGGCTAAGGGGTACATATGACCCTCTAAATCCCCCCAAACCTCTCTGGTCTTCTTCATTCCAAAAAAAGACAGCAAAAAGCGAATGGTACAGGATTACTGATACCTAAACGAGCACATTGTAAAGAATAATTATCCCCTTCTGCTTATATTCCAATTAGTGGATAAACTTTGCAGTACAAAGCTCTTTATGAAAATGGACCTCCAATGGGGTTACAACAATGTCTGAATCAAGGAAGGTGACAAGTGGAAAGCCACTTTCATCTGCTTCAAGGGTGCATTCAAACCCTTAGTCATGTACTTCAGGTTATGCAATTCCCCTGTCACCTTTCAAGCGATGATAAATGAAATTTTTGCAGATATGGACGACATTGTGGTGGTCTACATAGACGACCTGATGATATTTACCAAGACGGACGATCAAGCCAAACACAATCGGATCATACTTGAAGTCCTCCACCGGTTAGAGGAAAACGATCTTTATATAAAACTGGAGAAGTATACTTTCCGTGCCACGGAAGTTGACTTCCTAGGCATGATAGTCGGAAAGGATGGGATCAAGATGGACAAAACAAAAGTCCAGGCCATTCTGGAATGGCCCATCCCAAAAAACCTACGCAGGGTCAGATCCTTCATGTGAAACAACCTGATAGGTGAGGTCACAGAATGCGAAGCCTTAGGGATGCACTAGTACTCAAGGGATTGAAAGTCGCTTAGAGGGAAAACTCCAAGAGACTAGACTGAGGACTGTAGCCTCAGTGTCTCCTGGTATATATAGACAGTTGACTAGTTTGTACATGTTTGTATGTATGGGTATCTACCAATCCGTGGAGTATGATAACTGTCTATGCTAACCAGTAGCGTAACGAGCTCAGCACAGCTGAGATAAGTATGAGTCATCCTGCAGCAGTAGGGATCAGAAAGAAGAGAAGCCATCGAGGCTGTGGGATAGAAATGAAAGGAATGGAAGCTGGGCATAGCCCTGAGTGGAAATGAACGTAATGCGCCGCATCATAGATGTGGTGGTGGGAGATGAACGCCATTGCTGTCAAGGCGTAAGGCGGAGAAGAGAAAAGTGACAGAGATCTCCGTATCCTAAATTGGTGAAGATCCAGATTGGGCGAGCATCTCAAAGTCAGACGGAACCTAGTGATCCCAAGTTCCCATAGGGGGAAACTGCGAGTCCTACTGTATGCTCTTGCACCGGGTCTGTGAAGAATAAAAGATAAGATGCATCTGTTATCGCAATAAGATAAAGAGAGAGAGAAAAGTGTCTAAGTCCATTGTCTGTTGTGCAGCGATTGCAACATCATGGGGTTAGCCAATTTCTATAGATGCTTCATTAAGGACTATTCAAAAGTGGCTAGACCACTCAATGACCTAACGAAGAAAGACACCCCATTTATATGGTCTGACAAATGCCAAGAAGTGTTTGACACGCTCAAGATGCATTTTACCACTGCTCTGGTTCTCGCCTACCTGGATATAGATTGCCAGTTCTGAGTTGAAAGCGACTCCTCAGACTTCACTACTGGCACCATACTATCTATTTTAAAAGAAGACAAATGGCACCTGGTTGCCTACTCGAGCCACTTGATGATAGATCAAGAATGTAACTACCCCATTGCCAATAAGGAGATGCTAGGTGTCATCCAAGCACTAGAACAATGGTGGCACTACCTAGAGGGTGCTAGGCACCAATTTGAGATCTGGAACAATCATGCAAACCTTCAATGGTTCATGCAATATCAAGACCTCAACCGGAGGCAAGCACATTGGGCTCAATATTTATCTAGGTTCAACGCCCTATGGGTGCATAAACCAGGAGTCTCAATGGCTAAAGTGGATGCCCTCTCTAGACAAGAGGATCACACCAAAGGAATAGATGATGACAACAAAAGATTGTTAGTCATCCCCCTGGAGATGATCTGTTTGATCATGGTCTCGATCACCAATGAAGGAGCTCAAATTAGACATCACATCTTTTTGGAAATGTGTAAGCTCTCAGAACAAGATATACGAGAATTAGAATGCAAACATGAAATTCGAGAAGAATGCGACAGCTGTTTATCCAACTTTACGTACCTTCCTTTAACTTATTACGGATGCAAGTCATCCAATGATGCCATGACTCCCCAGTTGCAGGACACCCAGGATATGAAAAAACGATAGAACTGTTGCAGTGCAACTACTGGTGGCCAGGCATGACCTCAACAGTCAAGGACTATGTCGCTAGATGCGATGCTTGCCAAAGGCACAAAGGAACAAATCAAGCCCCCAGCAGGCTTCTTCAACCGCTTCTGGTCCTTGAAGGACCCTGGGAACATATTACCACTGACTTCATCACCGATCTACCTGTCAAATCCCGGTCCTCCGGACTCAAGTCCGATCGGAGGTCCGGAGGTACAAGGGGATAATTACCACGGGTAGGTCCGGAGTTGGACCGGAGGTGACGAACGGCGGATCAGAGTTGGGGTTGGAAGATAAGGACATTGGCGCATGACTTATGTGTTGCGCCCTTGCCAAGTCTGTGTTCTTGTATTTTGGAGTTCGGAGGATCAGAGGTTCGTCATAGGAGGTAGAAGAGGAGCGGAGATGAGGGAGGGACTTCGAGTTGGAGAACCGAAGATAAAGTTGATATTCGTACTAAAGAGTACAGGAGGGAAGTACAGAGGTTTATATACGAAAGTCCGGAGCGGAGATCGGAATAAGGAATGAAGGGGATTATGAATGCTATGCAGAGGAATGGGATTATAGGACATAGCATCAGTAATCGAACCGGAGGACAGAGGTATACGAAAGGCCGGAGGGCTGTACACAAGGAATGTAGAATAACGAAAGGAACTAATACTAATGGAGTTGAGGCGGAGGTGGTGTTTTGGAGATCCGACATGGAGATGTGAACTCCGAGGTGTTCTGTGGGCAATCATATGAGGTGTACCGGAGATGGTACCGGAGGAGGGATGAAGGTCCGGAGTTGGGACAAGGCTCGGAGGAGGGGTTACAGGAGTGATCGGAGGTGTTGGCATGCATATGACACTACCTCCCTCCCAGGAATACGACTCTATCCTTACAGTAGTCGACCGTTTTAGCAAAGAAGTAGAACTTGTTCCATGCACAAAGGCTATCTCTGCCCTAGACATGGCCTGCTTATTTATGAACCACATTTGGAAGTATCATAGACTTCCAAAATCCATCACCTTGGACCGAGGCCCCTAGTTTGCCTCCGAAGTGATGAAGGAAATTAACTGCAGGCTCAGTATAGAAACTAAACTATCCACTTCCTTCCATCCCCAGACAGACGGACAATCTGAGATTGTTAACAAGGAAGTAGGAAAATTCTTACGTATTTATTGCTTCGATTGACAAAGTGACTGGCCCAATTGGCTTGCCATTACTCAGTTCTCCCTCAACAACAAGAAGCACTCTGCTACAAAATGATCACCCTTTGAAGTGACACACCCTTACCCCGTTCGGGCAGGACCCTCCACATCATTGGCCACACAAAGCAAAGCACTCACTGCCAATGACTATCTCAAACTTCTTGATGACGTGAGGAAGAACATCATCCATGCGCAGGAATGCATGAAGATCCAAGCAGATAGACACCAGTCCATGGCACCAGCTTTTACCATTGGAGACCTCATCTGGCTTTCAACAGAGAACCTTAAATTAACTTGTGCCAGCCGCAAACTTACGGAGCATTGGCTAGGCCCATATGCCATCACTGCCTTGGCAAGACCAAATGCGGTTACGTTATGGCTACCCCGATCCATACACATTCACTCCACAGTCAATGTATCCTGGGTTAAACCATACAAGGAACACCTTGAAGGCCAACCAGCTAATCACCCAGGCCCCATGCAAGTCATGGAGGACAGAGACAATGAGTGGGAACTCAACTATATCATTGACTCACACTACAAGGGATGCCATTTAGAATATTTAATCCACTGAAAGGGCTACGATGAGACTGATTGTATGTGGAAATCCATCAGTAACCTGACACATGCACAGAAGTCAATATGCGACTTTCATGCCTGTCACCTGGCAGCCCTCCAGACCCTTTCCATCAACCCTTTGGACTTCCTCTTTCTATTTAAACCTACACATGATAACCACTCAGAGATCCAACATTACTCCAAGATCCCCTTTGATCACCTGGAATGTGATCCATAGAGAGGGGGTAGTGTTACAATCGCTGCACAATGGACAATGGACTTAAATGTATTTTCTTCTCTTTTCTATCTTATTGATAACAGATGCATCTTATCTTTTATCTTTCGAAGACCTAGCACAAGAGTGTATGGTAGGACTTGCAGTTCCCCCCTATGGGAACTCGGAATCACTAGGTTCTGTCTGGCACTGAGATGCTCACCCAATCCAGATCTTAACTGATTTAGGATACGGAGATCTCTGCCACCCTTTTCATTTTTGCCTTACACCTTGACAGCAAACAGCATTCATTTCCCACCGCCACATCTATGATGGGTGTACTACATTTATTTCTGCTCAGGGCTATACCTGTTGCAAACGGACTACAACACAATATGGACTTAATGATATTTCCTTCCTTTTTTATCTTATCGCGAACACGGACATGCCTTATCTTTTACTTTCACAGACCCAGCACAAGAGTGCACAGTAGGACTCACAGTACCCCAGTCTTCAAGAGTCACATGACCACTCGGGTACTCGGGATCACTAAGTTCTGACTGGCACTGAGACTCTTGCCCGATCCAGATCTCAGATCTAGGATACAGAGATCTCAGCCACCTTTTCATTTCCACTTCACAGCCTTGATGGCTTCCCTTCCATTCTGCCACAGCTAGGCTGTGTGCTTCTATTTAATTTCCATCTCTTCTTATTTAATTACTGCGCTGCCTCGTTGGGTTGGCAGTGCGCACTTTAGTCATTCTGCAGTCATGGCTCTGTCAGCATGACTCACACACTTACTCAGGTGCTGATGCGTCCTGAGCACAATACACTATTGGCTAGTCTAGACATACGGACTCATCTTAGACACACCGCTCTGGTAGTAGCATAGCCACAGACCGTTAATATATAAACCAGAGACTAGCAAGGCTGAGTCCTCAGTCTAGTTCTTCTGGTGTATTCCCTGAAACCAAGTGTTCAGCAGCACCACTGCTACACTCTCACCACTAGTCCAAGTACTACAGGCGACCGAAGTCCACGACATTGTCAAGGATTTTAGGTTGTTTCATTAGAACTAGACTAACTTTACTTCCCTCGCCTTCACATTCCACCAAGAGTGCATTGTTTTACCACACAAACAAATAGGATTGAGTACAGTTGCTAACCGTCAAGCGGACTTAAGTGCCGATCAGCTTCCACAGATCTCTCCCCTCTACAGCCGAAGACTTTGAAGCGTACGCCCTCCATATTGCCGCCTTCCTAGCCCAACCTGTTCACATTGTAGAAGAGGACCCGGTAGCAGAAGGAGCATCGGGAATAGAGCATGGAGAGCCATCGAGAGAATTATTAGAGTATTCAGAAGGGGCTCAAGAGAACGAGTGCCCATCAGCATGCACGTCATTGGACATCCGAGACACCTTAGAGAGAGAACTAGCAATGCTCCTCACAGAGAGAGAACCAACACCCGACTCCAACGACTTCACACCCGAAGGCTCACCGCCACCTTTCCTCTGCCCCGCCCCACCGCCACTTACGAGGGAGAACTTCCCTGAACTCTTCGATGAGTTAGAGGAAGGAGAAATCTTAGAGAGCTGCAATCCAACTCCCAAACGAGAAGAGTCCCCACCCCTCCTCTGCTTTTCATCCGAAGAACGCTGCACTGCCTTCCCAGACCGCGCCGTGAAGAGGAGCAGATCACCTTCTCCAGAGGAGCCGCTTTCGCCTCTCACCCCCTTATCAGACAGTCCTTCACCTCCCCTGCCTGGGCCTAGAAAAAGACAATGCCGCGTATACGAAAGACAAGCCTACTGTATAGGCTTTGGAGGAGTACCGGGATACCACGTCCCAAATAGTATAAAGAGATTATGGGATCAGCCGTGGGTCAATTACAAGAAGTTTTTTTAATAGAATTATCCTTTTCTTTTAACCTTACGAAATGGCAAACAACGCCCTCCCCCAACAATTACAAGATGCAATTGCCGGATTCATCCAAGACAGCACCCAGGAACAAGGGCACTTCGCTGCCAATCTACAAGGATGGTTGGAGGCTCAATTGCAAGCCTTTAACAACATGCAAGGGCAGCTCAATGCTGCCACAAATCTACTCACTCAGCAACAACAGTTGTTGACTGCACAACAGAATGCGCTGGCCATGTTCCAAGCCCAAGCTCAAGGAGGTCCAGTCCCAGCTGTACCAGGAGCCCCTGCCACACCAAAATTCTCCAAGGTGGCCCCCGACCCTGGAGAATACGACGGAACAAGGGGACGAAAATTTGACGAGTGGTAGACCAAGGTCACCATGTGGAAACAGGAGAATCCCGTGGCCTTGGCAGGAGAAGCCGGAGTGTGAGCTGTCATTGGATGCCTTAAGGGCGGACAAGCAGGGATTCTAGCCTGATCCATAGTGGGAGCCGTCGCCACCCACAGATGGCCCACTTGGGAAGACCTAGAATGCGACCTTGCCCTTCACTTTTGCCCTGCCAACGACAAAGAATGGCATAAGCAACAACTTCTGTCATTAAAGCAAGGAAACTCCAACATGGCATCTTTTCTTACTAAGTTTCAGATGCACCAACTAATGGCATAGCTGTCGGAAAAACAATGCATTGACCTACTGTTTAAGGGTGCCAATGCAAAGATTACCACACACTATATGATGACATCCGGTTATCCGGCATCATTAGACCTTTTCATCACCCACCTCCACGAACAAGGAGAAAGGGCTGATTTATTATGACTCATAATGAAAGGAACCACCTCTGCCATGTCAAGGTTCCAGAGCAAGGGGCGAGACCCCAACACAATGGACATAGATGCCGCACGAAGTGGACCCCTATGTTACAATTGTGGGAAGACTGGGCATCTTTCCCATGATTGCAAGGAACCAAAATACCCCTGTTGCCCAGAATGTCAGTTCACAATAAGGGCCGACAAAAGACACTGAAAAGGGTGCAAACTAGCACCAACAAGGCAAGCCCGCTCCGCCAATGAAGGAGCAATGTCCTGGGAAGATGAAAAACTCACCCCACAAGAGAACGTGCGCGCCACTCTGAGAAGCCGCACGAGCTCAAACGCCGCCCCTCCTCCTAGAGAGGATAAGGGCAAACAACAAGATTTCATGGCATCGATCCAGGGCCTTGATTTCAAGAATGCGTGGGCTTGGTTCCACGACTATGAGGGTCTGGCAGCCAAATCGGGAAAAGGGAGTGCCTGAATCAGGTCGGGACTGGAACAGGCACCGGTGCATATAAACAGACAATTTCCTTCCCTCCTCCTTCTTTTTCTTCCAAATATATACAAGAAAACTTACAAAAAATATCTGTCTCTCCGAATCGATTTTCCCTGCTTACTATCGACGAATGTACAGAGCCAGACACTTCCGATAGTGACGCCTCTGAACAATTTTCTCCTACAATACACGTTTCTACTAACTTATCTGATTCAACTCAGCCATCAGGGGGGCCTCCTAAAGAGCCCAGCTGGGATAATAAACCGGTGCTTAATTCCCCTTCTAACACCCCGCACGTAGCCAACAAAGATCTCCCTCCCAACGACATCTTTGTTTGCACGCTTCATCAGGATCGCGAGATCCTCTTACAAATCCACATAGCATCCTTTGACCAACGGTCCAAAGGAAAATATATTAGAACCGAGGCACTGCTAGACAGTGGTGCCAATACCATATTTATAGACAAAACCTGGGTGCAACACACCAACTTACCACTATTTAAACTCCAACACAACATTCCCGTGTACAACATGGATGGTACGAAGAACTCCGCAGGAAGCATTACCCATGCGGTGGAACTGGTCGTGGAATATCAAGGGCACCGTGAAAAAGTCACCGCTGAAGTAACCAATCTCAGAAAGAATGCCTTCATCTTAGGATATGAATGGCTAAAAAGACATAATCCAGAAATAGATTGGACTCAAGGGACAGTAAAAATGACGAGATGCCCATGCCACTGCCACCGCCTACAGGATAAGCCCGTCTTCCTTCGAATTCTAGAAAAAGAGGAAGAAGACCTGCAGTATCAAGTACATGCCACGATTAGAGCGCTGGAAGCTCAAACAGAAAAACCAAAAGAGAAAACCCTTGAGGAACTGGTTTCCAAGGAATACAAAAAATACTACGGACGGTTCTCGAAAAAGGAATCTGAAAGGATGCCCATGAGAAAACCATGGGACCATGTGATAGAACTCAAAGAATCCTTTACACCGAAAAAGGGATGTCTTATCCCCTTATCGGTAACGGAACAAGAAGAGATAAAGGCATTCCTCGACAACCAACTAGCAAAGGGGTACATACGGCCCTCTAAGTCGCCTCAAACCTCGCTGGTGTTCTTCATTCCCAAAAAGGATGGAAAGAAACACATGGTGCAAGACTACAGATATCTGAATGAGCACACCGTCAAAAATAACTATCCACTCCCCCTCATTTCGCAACTCATAGATAAGCTAAATGGGGCTAAATTATTTACCAAGATGGATCTTCGGTGGGGATATAACAACGTCCAAATCAAGGAAGGAGACAAGTGGAAAGCTGCTTTCGTCTGTTTCAAAGGTGCATTCGAACCTTTAGTAATGTACTTCGGGTTATGCAATTTCCTGGCTACCTTTCAAGCGATGATGAACAAAATCTTTGCTGACATGGACAAAGTAGTGATCATCTATATCGACGATCTAATGATCTTCACCAAAATCAACAACCAAGCCGAGCACGACTGAATAGTGCTCGAAGTTCTTCGCAGGCTCAAAGAAAATGATTTATTTGTCAAACCCGAGAAATGTACTTTCCATGCCATGGAAGTAGACTTCCTAGGCATGATCGTAGGAAAAGACGGAATAAAGATGGATAACGAAAAGGTGAAAGTGATCCTCGAGTGGCCTGCACCAAAGAACCTCCGAGGGGTTCGCTCTTTCATGGGTCTCACCAACTTCTACTGCAGGTTCATCAAAGATTACTCGAAAGTGGCCAGACCACTTAACAACCTGACAAAGAAGGAAACTCCCTTCGTGTGGGGGGCAGCCCAGCAAGAAGCATTTGACACACTCAAAAACCGATTCACCACCGCACCCATCTTGGCATATCCCAATATAGACTGCCAATTCCGTCTAGAAAGTGATTCCTCGGATTACACCACGGGAGCAGTGCTCTCGATATTAAAAGAAGACAAGTGGCACCCAGTTGCCTATTCCAGCCATTCAATGACAGACCAGGAACAAAACTATCCTATCGCAGACAAAGAAATGCTAGGAGTGATTCATGCGCTAGAACAATGGCGCCACTACCTGGAAGGGGCTAGACATCCTTTTGAAATCTGGAATGACCACGCAAACCTCCAGTGGTTCATGACTAGACAGGACCTGAACCAGAGACAGGCATGCTGGGTGCAATATTTATCTAGATTCCATGCCCTCTGGATACACAAACCAGGGGCTTCCATGGCAAAAGCCGACGCCCTCTCTAGATGAGAGGACCACACAATAGGAATAGAAGATGACAATAAAGGGGTAACCGTTATCCCCTCCGAACAAATAGTAGTTCGGCAGGTTTGCGTCATCTCTCTGGAGATGGTTAGATCTACCACGATCTTGATCACCGATGAAGGGGCACAAATACATCATAAAATATTCTTAGAAACATGCAAAATATCCGAAAGGGATATACAAGAACTCGCAAAAAGATATCACGTAAAAGAAGAACGTGACGGCTGTCTATCCGACCCCAATGGCCGACTGTACGTGTTAACGTTAAGCCAAGCTACTTGCGAAGGCTTCTTCAGTTTATTCTTCCTTCCTTGGTTTTCTTCTTAAGCTTTTATGCTTTTGTGTTCTTCTTTAGAGTCTTTCACTAGTTCGCTTGTAACTTGGTATGATTGTGTAGAACTAGCTACGGTTACAAGTGTTTTTACTGAGCCTTTATACTAGGGAGATTTGAGCACGGACCAGGACATGAGGTTACCTCGTGTCTAGGCTATGTCCTGCTGCAGAGTGAGTCAAGAACGGAAATGAAGATAACTCATGATATCCTCGAGGCTGAGAAGTGGAACGTAAAGCCTCGAGGTAAAGCTATGTATCGGAAATGAAAGGAAGGCTGTCCGCTATGTTACCAAGGAGATTGGGCATAATCTCCTAACATGACGGGGACAATCGGGGCTTCTAGAAAGTCATAAAGGTTCTCCTCAATGAGTTGCCCCATGGAGACGATACCAAAGGCCAGAGCATCCTCTCTTCGTAAGGAGTGATACTCTGGGGGTGAAGGAATTAATGTATCGTACTCGAACCAGAAGTCGTACCGTTCTATAACAGTACGTCCCAAATTCTAACTTATTACGGATGCAAGTCATCCAAACATGCCACGACTCCCTGATTGCTGGACACCTGGGCCACGACAAAACTTTAGAGTTGCTGCAATGCAGCTATTGGTGGCCAGGCATGACCTCGATGGTCAAGGAGTATGTTGCCAGGTGCAATGCATGCCAGAGGCACAAGGGTACAAATCAGGCCCCTAGTGGGCTCCTTCAACCACTACCAGTCCCTGACGGACCCTGGGAACACATCACCGCCGATTTTATTACCGACCTCCCCCTCTCCCAGGGTTACGACACCATCTTGACGGTGGTAGACCGATTCAGCAAAGAAGTAGAACTGATCCCTTGCACCAAAGCGATCTCCGCCATAGAAACCACCAAGTTATTTATGGATCATGTATGGAAACACCATGGTCTCTGTTGCAAACGGACTACAACACAATATGGACTTAACGATATTTCTTTTCTTTATCTTATTGTGAACATGGACGCATCTTATCCTTCACTTCGCAGACCCGGCACAAGAGTGCACGGTAGGACTCGCAGTTCCCCAGTATCCAAGAGTCACATGACCACTCGGGAACTCGGGATCACTAGGTTCCATTTGGCACAGAGACTCTCACCCAATCCAGATCTAAGATCTAGGATATGGAGATCTCAGCCACCTTTTAATTTCTGCTTCACAGCCTTGATGGCTTTGCTTCCATTCTGCCACAGCCAAGCTGTGTGCTTCTATTTAATCTCCGTCTCTTCTTATTTAATTACCGCGCTGCCTCGTTGGCTTGGCAGTGCACATCTTAGTCATTCTGCAGTCATGGCTCAGTCAGCATGACTCACACAATTACTCAGGTGCTGACGCATCCTGAGCGAGATACGCTATTGGCTAGTCTAGACATACAGACTCACCTTAGACATGCCGCTCTGGTAGTAGCATAGCCACAAACCGTCAATATATAAACCAGAGGCTAGCGAGGCTGAGTCCTCAGTCTAGTTCTCTTGGTGTATTCCTGAAATCTAGTGTTCAGCAGCACCACCGCTACACTCTCATCCCTAGTCCAAGTCCTACAGGTGACCGAAGTCTTCGACATTGTCAAGGTTTTAGGTTGTTTCAGTCTCCCCAGATTGATCACTTCAGATTGCGGCCCGCAATTTGCATCTGAAGTCATGAAAGAAGTAAACCACAGGCTCGGAATAGAAACTAAGTTATCCACTTCCTTCCATCCCCAGACCGATGGACAATCTGAGATTGTTAACAAGGAAGTTGGCAAGTTTTTACGTATTTATTGCTTTGACCAACAAAGCGATTGGCCTGATTGGCTCTCAATCGCTCAGTTCTCCATCAACAACAAGAAGCACTCCGCCACGAAACAATCACCCTTTGAGGTGACACACCCTTATCCCGTTCGGGCAGGACCCTCTACCCCATTGGCCACACAAAGCAAAGCACCCGCCGCCAATGATTTCCTCACGCTTCTTGCCGAGGTGAAGCAGAACATCATCCATGCACAGGAACGCATGAAGCGTCAAGCAGATAGACACTGGTCCGAGGCACCGGCTTATACCGTCAGCCAGCAAGTCTGGCTAAGCACAGCAAATCTTAAATTAACCAGGGCCAGCAAGAAACTAACCGAAAGGTGGCTAGGCCCATACACCATCACAGCATTGGCCAGACCCAATGCAGTCATGTTACGACTACCCCGCACCATGTACATCCACCCCACGATCAACGTCTCCTGGATCAAACCTTATAGAGAATGCCTAGATGGCCAAACTGCAAACCGACTGGGACCCGTGCTAGTCACAGAAGACAGAGATAACAAGTGGGAAGTCGACTTCATTGTCGACTCGCACTACAAGGGACGAAAATTAGAATATTTAATTCATTGGAAGGGCTATGATGAGACTGATAGGACGTGGGAACCTGTGGGGAACTTAACACATGCAAAGGCATCGATTGCTGAATTCCATAGATCCCATCCTGCTGCCCCCCGATCCCTTTCCATCGACCCTGCCGACTTTCTATTTCTATTCAAACCTACCCACGACCCCATCAACGAGATCCAATTTCCCCAGGAAGTACCGTTTAATCGCCTGGAAGTCGATCCTTAGAAGGGGGGTAGTGTTGCAAACAGACTACAACACAATATGGACTTAATAATATTTCCTTCTTTCTTTATCTTATTGCGAACACAGACGTACCTTATCTTTTACTTTCGCAGACCTGGCACAAGAGTGCACAGTAAGACTCACAGTACCCCAGTCTTCAAGAGTCACATGACCACTCGGGTACTCGGGATCACTAAGTTCTGACTGGCACTGAGACTCTTGCCCGATCCAGATCTCAGATCTAGGATACAGAGATCTCAGCCACCTTTTCATTTCCACTTCACAGCCTTGATGGCTTCCCTTCCATTCTGCCACAGCTAGGCTGTGTGCTTCTATTTAATCTCCGTCTCTTCTTATTTAATTACTGCGCTGCCTCATTGGATTGGTAGTGCGCACTTTAGTCATTCTGCAATCATGGCTCTGTCAGCATGACTCACACGCTTATTCAGGCACTGATGCGTCCTGAGCATGATATGCTATTGGCTAGTCTAGACATACGGACTCATCTTAGACACGCCACTCTGGTAGCAGCATAGCCACAGACCGTTAATATATAAACCAGAGACTAGCAAGGCTGAGTCCTCAGTCTAGTTCTTCTGGTGTATTCCCTGAAACCAAGTGTTTAGCAGCATCACCGCTACACTCTCACCACTAGTCCAAGTACTATAGGCAACCGAAGTCCATGACATCATCAAGGGTTTTAGGTTGTTTCAATATCCAGCTTCCATTCTTTTCATTTCCATCTCACAGCCTCGATGGCTTCTCTTCCTTTTGATCTCCACTGCTGCAGGATAACTCATGTCTTATTTTGGCTGTGCTGAGCTCGTTATGCTACTGGTTAGCATAGACAGTTATCATACTTCACGGATTGGTTGATACCTGTACACACAAACATGTACAAACTAGTCAACTGTCTATATATACCAGGAGACACTGAGACTACGGTCCTCAGTCTAGTCTCTTGGAGTTTTCTCTCTAAGCGACTTTCGACCCTTGACTACTAGTGCAAACCTGAAGCTTCGCTTTATGTGACCTCACTATAAGGTTGTTTCAGGTGATGGGTGTGAGAGTGGGGAGCTCATTGACAAGAGCCAGGTGGCAATTGTGTATGGCCACCTGGTATATATAGGCATTCCACAGGAAGCTTAATAGGGAGTTGGGGTCTGTTATGCTTGACCCAGATAGAAGTAAGCATAGCCTTTGTTGCAATTGTTGCACAACGGACAACAGACTTAACTACATTTTTCTCTTCTATCTTATTGCAATAATGGACACATTTTATCTTTCTTTGCAGACCTGGCACAAGAGTGTACAGTAGGTGTTAACGTTAAGCCAAGCTTGAAGCGAAGGCGTTGATTTCTTCTTATTCCTTGGAATTGTTATTTGAGTGTTCTTTAGAGTCTTTCACTAGTTTGCTTGTAACTTGGTATGATTGCGTAGAACTAG
>JBBPTE010000517.1:5824-16397 GCA_038093935.1 Tylopilus cf. pallidocervicolor | reverse complement strand
AGTGGGCACACTCCACCACCCAATATGGACAGGAGGTATTTATATCCACTGTCCGAAAGCAGAATATCTTCGCCACCCAATTCCACCCCGAAAAGTCTGGGCCGGCGGGCCTGAACATCTTAAAAGCGTGGATAGAACATTCTTGCAGAGGGCGTGCTCTTACTCCTTCACCCACCCTCTGCATACCGCGTCTTCCCAAACTCAAAGATGGTTTCACCAAGCGCATCATCGCATGCTTGGACGTTCGTGCGAACGATGATGGAGACCTCGTCGTCACAAAAGGCGATCAATATGACGTTCGCGAGAAAGTCTCACTCACGGATGCTACCACAGTCAGGACCGCCGGTGCGGTGCGCAACCTTGGGAAACCAGTCGCCCTCGCCGATAAATATTATATCTCCGGGGCAGACGAGTTGTGTCTTTTAAACATTACCTCATTCCGTCACTCGCCCCTCCACGATCAACCGATGCTTGCCGTCGTTCGCGTTAGCGCCGAGCAAGTCTTTGTTCCTCTCACGATCGGGGGTGGTATCAAGGACACCACTGATCCGGATGGCACGAAACGTTCCGCAGTTGAGGTAGCCGGAGCATACTTCCGCGCAGGTGCGGACAAAGTGAGCATAGGCTCCGATGCCGTCTACGCCGTCGAGAAGCTGCGTGCAGCGAACGATATCAGTGACGGTACTAGTGCGATCGAGACCATATCCAAGGTATATGGTAACCAGGCGGTAGTCGTCTCGATCGATCCTAAGCGGGTTTTCGTGGACCCAGCCACATACGATGGGCCGTACAAGGGGGAGCTCGTCTACGGACGGGATGATAGCCCCGATGACCGTGGTAAGGTTTGGTGGTATCAGTGCACCGTCTCTGGAGGAAGAGAAGTACGCCCAGTCTCGGTTGTAGAGTTGGCAAAGGGCGCACAGAAGCTCGGGGCGGGAGAAATCCTACTTAACAGCATTGACAGAGACGGGACGGGTCTTGGTTTTGATCACGATCTCATTCGCATGGTGAAAAACGCTGTATCAATCCCTGTGGTAGCCAGCAGTGGAGCAGGAACCGAAGAACACTTTGTGAAGGTGTTCAAGGAAACCAACGCAGAGTCTGCTTTGGCTGCCGGAATATTCCACCGAGAGCAAGTAAAGATAGAGGACGTGAAGAGGACGTTAGAAAAGGCAGGGTTCAATAGTAGAGTCATTTAGACTCGTTGGATCGATGCAGAATATGTAACTTCGGTGTTCACATACACATCCAAGTGGATGACACCATGGTGAGCAGAATACAAGTGGGTTACGCTATTAGATATTTAGACACCACGACATGTGAACCTACATACAACCTCGAAGGAGTTGGGTATATGTAGACAAAAGGACACTAGGATGGATACAAGCATCACAAAACAGGGGACGAAAGGGAGGCCGATCGCAAATCGTGAGATGCCAAACGCATGTGGTGCGACAAGAGAGACATAGAAAGACACCCGTCTGGAAGAATAAAACACGACCTTGCGACAAGACCTCCAAAATACTGTAGGAACGAAAGGAAAAGAAAATGTGGGCTGGTATACTGTGTGGCGCAAGCGCCTTATTTCGGACCCCTGACGGCGTCTTTAACCTTCTTCAACAAGCTCGTCTTTCGACCAAGGCCGACACCGGACCCGGGTGATCCGGGCGCGCCATCATAATCTACATGTCTGTCTTCGCCTGCTGGCGTGCGAATGGCGGTTGGTGTCGCTGGAAGCTGTTTCTCCTTTCGCGGGTCGTCAATGTATACGTAGGTTTCTGAGTTGTCCACCATGGGAGATGTGTTCTCCTTCATATTTGCGCGGCGGTCAGTATGAATGCCGTTGACCCCTGCAAAACGTCCCAGGAAAGAGTTCTGCGAACGATGAGTGAGCCGAGGAGCGGAAGGGTACTGATCTGCTGATGTCGGGGAGGGTGGTTTTTCGTCATCGTAGCCTACGGGAACGTTTGGGGAATCTCGCATCTGTCGGATGCGTTGCATGAGAGACTTGGTGCGTTTGGGTACACCGGAAGGAGATCCAGGGCCGCTTTCGACGTCGGAGTGATGGGGGTCATGTGCTTCTGGGACCATAATTGGCTGTGGCGGCGGTAGGGCGCCACGTCGCGGACGACGATTATCTCTATCGATACGTTCCTTGTCGCGCCCCTGGGGCTGCCTGACATCATCGTCTAGGTATTCTCTGTAGACCTCCCGGATATCACGGCCGTCCTTTGAACGGCGGCCAATGGAGTGCTGTGGAGTGGCATTGCGTGATCCGTGCCCCTCCTTACCGGCATAAATAGAGTTGGACGGGGTGTCGCCGTCACGTCGAGCAGTGCCTCCGCCAGCGAAGAATTCCTCGTATGGTTCGGGCTCGTGGATACCCCAAGCCTCTGCGATAGCGTCCACCTTCTTCTTTGGGATGTCATACGTGGCAGAAAAGGGACCCTTGTAGGCATCTGGAGACGGGTAGGGGGCGTCACTGGAGGGGAAGACGTCTTGACCTGGTGGACTGCTCCAGGCGAGCATGGGCGCTTTGGTGCGATGGCGGTTGCGGGACGGGGCACAGGCATCGAAAGGGCCATCGTGGTGAAACACTGACGAGACGCGATGAGGGGAGGGGAGGGGAGATACTGAAAAGGACGTACTGGGACCTACGCCGCTGAAATCGAGCCTGTCTATGACGTCTGCATGGACGGAGCCCTTCTTGCCACGAGGTTTTCCCTTTGCCTTTTCCAATGCGTTTGCGGCATGGAGGACGGAGTCTTGGGACATCGAGCGGCGGCCGTGTGCGCGGGGAGCGCCTGTGGGCTGATTTCTTTGGGAGCCGCGGTGAGCATGGGGGGAGGGGGAGGGGGAGGGGAGGACGTACGCAACGACGGTCTGGCTGCGACCTGTCCTTTGGCGAGAGGGATGCTCTGAGGCGGTGAGCTGCACGGTGTCTCTGACGGCGTCGAGGATGTTGTCGCGATGGGGGTGTTGTTTGTTTGTCGACATCCTCGGGTGTTTCGGGGGCGGCTCGGGCGGCAAGCGGGGGACGGGCTTGGGGTCCGAGAACGGGTCAGAATAGGACCTGTGGCGGGTTCTGTGCCGTGCGACCTGCGGGTTCTGCGGCGGGGCGGGCGGCGGGTGCGTCCTCGACGTGGGCTTGTGCGCGGCCATCTCGAGCGTGAAGTTCCCACGGTCGTCAAGCGTCGCTATTTATACGGAAAGACCCCAGTTTGGACACTGCTCCCGATGCGACGCTGGTCCCGCGAGGAGGTCGCCGCCCGCATCCTCGCCGGCGACGCCCTCGTCGTCTACAACGACCTCCTCCTCCGCGTCCCCCACGCCTGGCTCGCCGCCCATCCCGGCGGTGCACTCGCAATCCTCCACTTCGTCGGTCGCGACGCTGCCGACGAAATCGACGCGTACCATGCCGACCACACCCTCCGCACGATCAAAAAATATGCCGTCGGCACCGTCGACACCTCCCGCCACGCCTGGGACCCCCTCCTTCCCCCAATCATGTCTGGCTGGGTCCGTAAGGTCGCTCCAGACGGCTCCCTCGCGTGGCACAACGAGGCCCGCCCCATCGCGTCCCCGTCTGGCTTGTCTTCGGAGATCCTCCTCGTCCACAAGGACAGCTCGCTACTTCGGGACCCATCCGCCCCCACCCTCGACACCCTCCTCCCTCCTCCCTCCAAGCTGTCGCCCGCGGCACAAGCCCGCCATTCCGCCGCATACAAGGAGCTCCACAAGCGTATCATCGACGCAGGCCTTTACAAGACGCGCTATATCACCGGCTATGGTCCCGAAGTCGCCCGATACCTCCTCCTGGCTGCCTCCTCCGCATATGCGTACATGCATAGCTGGCTCATCACCAGTGCCGTTTGTCTCGGACTGCTCTGGCACCAACTCGTCTTCACCGTGCACGACCTAGGTCACATGGGTGTCACACACGACTGGACCATAGATCGTCTCCTCGCCATATTTATTGCAGACTTTATCGGCGGCCTCAGCGTGGGCTGGTGGGTCGACGTGAGTCTCCGTCTTGGTTTCAACCCCCCAGTTAACACCTCCCCTCGTCCTCTAGAACCACAACGTGCATCATCGTGAGTCCTTCCTCACTCCCGCGACCCTGGCTCACCTTTGGCTGGTCAGTCGTCACCAACCATCCGTCCCAGTAAGTCTCATCCCTTGTCTTCCGTCCTCGTCTTTACCTCCTGCTTTTCAGCGATCCCGATATTGAGCATCTCCCGTTCCTGGCAATCTCGATCGCATTCTTCAACTCACTCTGGTCTTCCTACTACAAACGAAGCATGTGTTTTGACCGTTTCTCCGCAGTCCTCGTCTCCTTGCAACACAAACTTTTCTATGTCATTCTCGCCTTTGGTAGATTCAACCTCTACGCGAATGCATATGGCTTTTTGATCCGAAAAGCGTTCGATACCCGCAAGGCGAGAGGTGGTAGGTGGTCATGGTGGCTAGAAGTCATTGGCGTCGCCTTCTTTTGGTGTTGGTTTGGTGCACTCCTCAGGGGCTGCGGGTCATGGACCAATGCGTTGCTATATCTCATTGTCTCTCATGTAATCACCAGCCCCCTCCATGTCCAGGTGCGTTGAGCTGCTGACAAGACTGTACGCTGCTCACTGTAGGCATACCTTGTAGATTGTGCTTTCGCATTTCTCAATGTCCACGGAAGACCTCGGTCCTACGGAGTCGTTCCCTCATCGCCAGCTCAGGACGACCACCGATGTTATCTGTCCCTCATATCTTTCCTTTGTCCACGGTGGCCTCCACCTCCAGGTCACTCACCATCTCTTCCCTCGCCTTCCGCGTCACAATTTGCGCGAAGCCAGCATGCTCGTGAAACAGTATGCCAAGGAGCAGGGGCTCGTCTACGCCGAGTTTGGGTTCATCGAGGGCAACAAAGACGTGCTGAACGTTCTCAAGGCGGTCGCAGATCAAATCCACCTTGTTGGCGTGGTTGCGGATAGAGAAATTCAGGATGCGATCTCCAAGAAGGCAAGCTAAGCAGTGTCTCAACCTTCCGCGGGTCATGCGATACTGTTCTCGATGAGCATTTTTGGATACTCCCACATTATAGATACCCAGTTGACCCAGTAAAATATCGGTCAAAGCATTCATGAATACATGGTGTGGTTTCCATTTTGCGGACAAAGAAAAACATATCGCGCTCATATGTGGGGGAGTGCGTGGCAGATGCTGGGCACGCTCAGGTTTTGGGAGTATACAGGAGTGACCGAGAAGTGTGACACAAAAGTGAACGAAGACTTTACTTCTTCTTGTTCGCCTCCTCTTCCTCCTTCTAGATGACAGAAGCGATTTGAGTGTCATTCAGCGGCTGACAGGATCCCAACGCACCTTTGCTGCCCGTATTTTACGAATACCCTCATACCGAGCATTAGCTCGGGCAATGCGTAGGGTTCTGTACGCTTCGAATGATCGTTCCTCGACCGTGATTTTGCGGGGAGGTTCATGAACGTATGGTTCGGGAAGAGGAAGAGCGATGCGGGTTGTGTCAGCCTTGAGATCATCACCCTGACTCGCACTCAGATATTTAGGTTTGAATCCGAATGCATGAAGCCTTACAACAGAGTCGGCCTTCTTGGGTTTGGACGCCTTTCTGGGAAAGACGATCAACTTGGACCTGTAGGCCCTCAGCCGCTCGACGTTGAGAGCTTTGCCCTCCTCGCTCAAGTTTCTCCTCCGGTGGTCAACAACGATCCCAATACCATGTGCCTCTTTGCGGTTGATGCCTGCTTCCTTGAGTTCGGCGAGAGTGAATCCGCGACCTTCACGGAGCTTGCGGTTGTAGCGAACGGTCTGGCCGCGGACGGCGGGGCGGAGAAGTGTGAGGGGGCGGACGCCTAGCTTGGCCGCCTTGACTTTGCGGGCTGTGCGTCTGCGAAGCTTGCGTCCGGGCTGATCGAACCAGGTGCGCACGCGGCGCTGCCAGTCTTTGTGGAAGTGGTTACCGTGAAGAACTAGGGTGCATCCGACAGGTAAGGCTACCGCGAAGCGGAGGCATATCGGTCACGAACCGTTGTTGTGTGCGAAACCCATCTCTTATCTGCGAAAGAGAAAGTCAGCCGTGAAGTAAAGAGTACATCCAACTCAGCCCAGTCCATCCACCTCGCGCCTGGATCGACTCGCATGGGATTTTCCATACGCATATCCAAACGGCGCGGGGTTGTCCCACGGGCGGGAAATGTGCTATCGGGGGAGTAAACGTACCCTGGTGCGGGTTTTCTCGACGCTGTTGACAACGAGGGGGCCAATCCCTGGCGCAGAGCCAACGCACGGGATTTTCCGTGATTTAGAGCGGCGACTTATTCGCGTCGGCTGCAGTATACGTCGGCCCCCAACGTTGAAACCCACCAAAGTACATGTTTCACTCGGAGTCTACGAGGGTCTGCTTCTAGTACCGGACCCGCTGAACAGCGAACGGCGACACGGTGCTGGCCGCCGCTCCTTGCGTCTGCTCACTGCCAGACGCTGGCAGTGCTGACGTAATTGACCGTACGGTCAGTGGGGCCTGGGCCTTACTTGGCCCCAACATACAAAAAATCATCCTAACCCCACTTGTCAAACGCATCCCGAAGGGGGACTCGCCACCCCTACCCTTGCCAGGCTGTCGTCCGTCGTTTGAGTATGCGTCTCTCGCTTATACCGTCGTTCTTATACCTTGCTTCATATTTTCCCATCGCATTACCGTTCAGCGTAACGGTCGGGTCGCCACCAACCCAATGTGGCTCTCTGAGCGTCACCTGGACAGGTGAGCATGATCAAAAGTATTTTATGGGCCCATGTCAATTACACCTCGACGGTAGGGGGCCAGGCTCCCTTCGAAGTTGTGCTGATACCCGTAAGTCGTCCAACCGCGGAAATCCAGGTCTCACTCAACCACGTGCAAGGCCTTCGATATTCCAAGGAACGTGTCCGTGCCATCGACAGCGTTCAACAATAATCAGGGCTCGTATCAAATATCGCCCATTCCATTCGTCAAGGGGACCCAGTTCTTGCTGACCATGTCTGATGCAACCGGCTTTGGGAGTGGTGGGGCGTCTGAGTTGCTCACTGTGGGAGAACCACTCGGAAGTGCCTCTTGTAATACCTCCGATCCCGTTCTCCCATTTTCTTTTAGCCTGCCTTCTTCGTTGCAACAATGCAGGTACGCTTTAATTTCAATCCCGCACATCCAAGAAAACCCACCCAGACACCAGTCCTTACGTCTTTAACGGTTATGATGGAGCTATCATGCCCATCACAATTGCGGTCCGTCCGGTTGGCTATTTGGTACTCCTGTTGCTTAGGCTTCGTTCGCATCTAGGGTTTCATTCCTGGTGGGGACGTTTTCATCCTTCACCCACCTTCCACTGGAACAAGTTTCACATGGGTTGCCGACGTCGCGGCCGGAACCACAATCATTTTCTCAATGACCGACGCTCAAGGTAACTCGGGCGGCTCCTCTGACACCGAGGTGGTTGCCCTGTCCAATATCGCTAGCTGTCTTAGTGCCAATTCCCCATCTTCCACCGTAAGCCCCATACCATCGTCGACAACAGCCGGAGCGTCCTCCACTCAAACATCCACGCAAACGTCGACTTCGTCCGGTGTCTCTTCGAGCACCATTGCTGGGGCAGCGGTCGGTGCCGTCCTTGGTGTCACAGCCATCGTCGCACTGGCAGTATTTTACTTTATACGTCAACGCTACGGACGTTCACCGTACGGACTCTCACGGACACAGAATTCGCGTCGTCCGAATTCGGTGGAACTCGATCCGGGTGTCGATAACTTTCAACATCCCCCGATATACCCGTTCCCTTATCAAACAGATTCTGTCACTCATCTGGCTCCCCCAATTATACCTGGCTCATCTGCGACGCCGACATCATATCGGGAAACGTCTTCGACGAGTCCCTCGGTCCATGCTTCAGAAGCACCTTATACACATCAACACTCTCGAACAAATTCCAACACCGACAGCTTTGCAGTGTTTGGTGACATGGCTAGTTCATCCATGTCGTCTAGTGGCCGCCGGAAAGCTGCAATGGCCGGGATGTCAAATTATCAGCCTGTCACTCGCTTCATTGTCCATACCGATGTTGAAGATCATGTGCCTGAAGGGGAACCCGAGGTTGTCGAACTCCCTCCACAATACTCGGAGCGACGAGCACCAATGGTGACTCATACGGGTGAATCCACTTCCCATATCCCACCAGCGTAACGCGTTTGGGTGGGTTTTTAATCTGTGCTGTAATTTGTATCCACTCGGGGGTTGTTCCAGTTTTACGTTTTTGCTTTTTTAGTTAATTCACTGGTTATCTGGGATATTTATGTCTTGGTTAACTTGCTTGATGCCCGTTCATTTACTGTTTGATTTTGTGGTTCTGTAATTCCGTAGTTTAGAGTCCCAAGGAATGGACTTTTAGCGATCAGATGCTTGTGTTTCAGCACTCTTCCAGTTGCAGATCCGAAGCCAAGGGAAATAGGATGACACCATCGTCGGGAATACGAGCAATACAGCAGACGATCGGTAAGTAGTACAACACGGGTACAACCAGGTGCAACCCGAGAAGGGCCCAGAGTCGAGGCTTCGGCAACTGAAGTCCTTGGATGTTCTAAGTTGGCATTACTCAACCACTCCCCACAGAACGTCACGAATTGGGTTCCATGTCACCTCCATCGAGATTCTGCCTGGAGAAAGCATCAATCATTGCGTCTTGATCTTTACGTCGCCTGTGTCTCCTGCGTTTGTCGTCCTTGATGATGCGTTCAATGCGTCTGCGCGTCTTTGCATGGTTTCGAGGGTCGATGAGTGCGAGTCTGCATCTGTAGCACGCCAGTTCAATGCTTGCAAGTAAACGAAGGGTGTCGGAGTTATTCAAGGCCTGTGATATCGTCAAAGACGTGCCACAAAAGGCGCTGCAAAGAGGACATACGTTCAATGACCACGACACGACACGAGAGCCTTCTACGCATCCAATGACGACAAAATTGCCGCGCTTCTCGGCTTGCAAGTCCGATAACTAAGTTCATTGATCCAATGAAGCGAGATCAAAAAGGAACTGAGGATCACTCACCTCGCCGAACGAAACCATCACCTTTCCGGACGACATGGAGCGTACCACTAGACATATTGGCGATCAATGTGAGTCCGCACATGGAGAGATTGGCTCCTACCGACACGTGAAGATTGCCCAGTCATCTCCTGAGAGACGAGGGCACGTCCAAGGTAGACCCAAGAATCCCTTTCCGGTCTTCTTATGTGCACTTTGACCTGAACGTCTCGAAATTCACGGGAGCTTGCCGGTATCGGTGCCGCTAAGCACCACGCGTGTGGCATGCGAACACAGCGAGGGCAAGTAAAATCAGTAAGTCAGTGGCATGGACGTGCGCATAGTCTCGATAGTGGCGCACAAGACGAAGGGGGGACATAGCTTGGCGTACCCTGTACATCGGGCACTTCTTCAGGGAAGGAGCCAGTCGTCACGATGTGATCTTCTTCCATGGCTTCCATTGTAAAATGTACAGTGGTATGTGTTCGGGAGAGTTGTGGGTGAAAATGCCGCCTTGAAGAAACGTAAGGAGCTCAGGTATCTTGAGTGGTCGACCAGCTATTGGGCAATTTACATGCGAGTCACGTGATCCATACAGCATAATGCAAGGTGCGTAGATTGGAACTATTTTACAAAAATGGAGCCGGAACAGTTCACGAAAGAGCTAGACACGTTAAAGAAAAAGGGACATGACCAAGATCCGAAGTGACCCCGAGCGTGAGCAAGTCGGTGGGAACGAACCCGTTGTCAATGACGGCTCCAAGTCAGACGATCACTGAACATCTTATGGCGACCGCACCGCGGAAGAATATAGTAGGAATGGAAATGGCCCTCATCACAAGAATTACTTGAGTCCATCGGCAAGGTAGGAAAATTTGCAGAGGAGATCGTTGCTGTCCGTCTTCAACTCGATAATGTGGCTGGTAGGTTAGACAACGGAATAGGAAACGGTGGGTAGCACCTTGTTATTCGCGAAGCTACTACGGCACTACCTGACACGCGGTCAGATTGCATGGATGCAGCTCTTCACGAGGACTTTATCTCAATTCCGGTGTAAGGTAAGTGCCCGCGACGAGACAAAGGTTGCGTGGCGTAAAGTGAACCTGAGTTATAGGAGTCCGCTTGGTGGGGAAGGTTGCAAGCAAGTCGGAACTGGAACCGATCCATACGCATCAAATCAACGAGTGATACAATGAATACTAGCACGTACGTCTCGTTGTTTTCATCCTCTTCGGCACGAAGCCCAGGGCTTTCTTCCACTCCGTTCTCTCGTGTTTTGACATAACCACCAGCGCTTTTCACGTCCCAACACCGTACCGTCCAGTCTGCGCCTCCGCTGACAAGCATCGACGCCTCTGCACTGAACGCTAAAGAGTACACGGATGCGGTATGACCCATCATTTTTTTGATCCGCTTGCCGGACCCTAAGTCCCAGAGATTGATAGCGAGGTCTTCCCCCGCACTAGCGAGATACCTGCCATCTGGACTAATTGCCAGTGTAGAGAGCA
>JBBPTE010000510.1:0-16575 GCA_038093935.1 Tylopilus cf. pallidocervicolor | reverse complement strand
TGATAGACGTCAACGTGAGCAGAAAGGATAGAGAGTAGGTCGTCCTGCATCCGGGTGTGTTCTACTCTCAAAATCAGGACAACCGTAATAGAAGAATTGGGTTGATAGCACCTGGCGGTTGCCTGGCCTGCCGCGCCTCAAAAGGATCAAGCAGACGTTCCAGCACCTGTTGTGAGGATTATTACGTGCAGTGGAGAAAATATGTGAACACGAGACACACTGCAGTCTTTTTGGCGCGTTTTTTGCGAGAAGGCAAGGTCGCTTCCGAGAGTACACTGGCAACAGTATTAAGCTTCCCGATTTTCTCTCTATGCAATTTCCAATGCTTGTTGTCCACGGCTGCCCTGTTTTCCCCCGTTAGAATTTCCGGGTTAGGGCCGAAGTGTTGGTCGTATGGATTGTATGCTTGCGAGGGAACGGATCGGATTAGCTTCCTTGACTGAGAACGGTGAAGCAGGTGCTCACATGCTGAATCGTCATGATCGTCCTGATATTCATTTGTTCCCTGCTTAGCAGCATCTAGATCATCGCTTGGCTGAGAAACGGTCTCGTTCTGGAGCTCGGAAGGCACTGATTCGAGCCGTGGCCAATCCGCAGTAGAGTTTACGCATCTGCGCTTGTTCAGCTTCATTCGTGGGTATGCGTCTTCAGCGGGACGCTTTCTACTCTTGAGCGCAGAGACATTTAAGAGCGTCAACAAGCGCGTGGTCGGGGAGTTTGCATCCTCTGGATCCATGACAGAACAAAAACACACGTCTGCGTCGTATGCACAAGCCACGTGATCTATACATGGACGCGTCCGTCCTTTTGTTGTCCTCGTACTACTGTCGCTGGTATTCGCGACATACATTTTTCATGCGTGTTCTTTGTGTCGCGGAGAAGCCTTCCATTGCAAGATCCATCAGTCAGATTTTGTCCGGTGGCCGTATAGAAACGGTAAGTAGAGCGTAGTTGTTAGGCAGTTTCCACTTCAACCCTTTACCGCATCCCAGCGCGCGACACAGAACCGTTTCATCAAGAATTTCGACTTTGATTATCCCCAAACCAACTCTCATTTCACAGTGACCTCTGTATCTGGTCACCTCCTTGCTCATGATTTCCCTGATGCTTACCGTCAATGGCATTCTTGTGATCCTCTCTCTCTCTTTGATGCACCAATACATACCATCGTGCAGAGCGAGAACAAGACCATAGAACGCAACTTGATGAGCGAAGCACGCGGTGCGCACACTCTGATGATCTGGACAGATTGTGATAGAGAGGGTGAAAACATCGGATGGGAGATTGTAACCGTGTGTCGCAAGGCGAAGCCTAATATTCTCGTCAGGCGAGCTAGATTCAGTGCCATCATACCCCAGTTCGTCTCCGTCTATGCCAGGTTGAGCCGAATTATCAACATCTCTAACAGGCAAATTCATCGTGCGGCACAACAGCCGGTTGACCTCGATCTAGCGCAAGCTGACGCTGTCGAAGCACGTATCTTCCTAGACTTGCGCATTGGCGCAGCATTCACTCGTATGCAAACTTTGGCCCTTCAGAACCGTCTTCCCCAGTTTCGAGAGAAGCGCGAGATCGTCTCTTATGGTATCAAACTATTCAGAACGTGTATAGCGATAGTCTCATACGCAGATTATGCCCAGGTCCCTGCCAATTTCCAACGCTAGGTTTCGTGGTCCAGAGATACACTCAAGTGAAAGCATTCACTCCGGAAGATTTCTGGCACATCCTTCTCTCTTTAAAGCGCCAGAACGAAGGGGAGGAGAAGAAAGTCGACTTCACATGGAGGCGCGGACACCTTTTCGAAGTAGATGTGGTGAATGAGATATACGAAGATATCATGGAAAATCCACGAGCTCGAGTTACGAAAGTCACGCAAAAGAACACGAAAAAATGGTATGTCTTCCACATCCCCCAGCTCTTACACCCATTCAACCACCAGGAAACCACTACCACTGACGACTGTCGAGCTCCAGAAAGCAGGATCACGACTGCTTAAACTAGCACCAAAGAAAGTATTAGACGTATGTCCGTCCGTTAGCATATCCTGCAAGGCGTTGTTCAAAGACCGCTAGATCGCCGAAAAGCTCTATCAACAGGGTTTTCTTTCCTATCCCCGCACAGAAACAGATCAATATGATCCACAATTCGATTTCATGACCCTTATTGGAAAACAGACTGCAGATCCCTCTTGGGGGACATTTGCGGCAGGGTACGTTCGGCTTATATTCCTCTGCACACTAATTTGACGCCTACTCTTTCTCCCTGGTAACACAGCCTTCAGCAGGGAGGCTTCACTCTACCCCGCCGGGGCAAGAATAATGATAAAGCTCATCCTCCAATCCACCCTACCGCTCACAATGCAAATTTGGTTGGGGACGAGAAGAAAGTGTATGATTTCATTGCGCGGAGATTCCTTGCGAGCTGTTCGAAAGATGCGGAAGGATCAGAAACGACAGTCGACGTAGTATACGGTGGGGAAGAGTTTTACGCGACTGGTTTGTTTCTCTGCAGATTTCCGAGCGATCAACATCTTACCGTTATTTACATTGCAGGTTTAATCATTTTAGCTAGGAACTACTTGGACGTATACCCTTATGACAAATGGGCAGACAAAGAGCTTCCGAACTTTAGGGAGGGTGAGGAATTCGAACCCACATCTTGCGAGATCAAAGAAGGACAAACGACTTCGCCCACCCTGTTAACTGAAGCCGATCTTGTTACACTTATGGACAAGAATGGGATCGGTATGTCCGTTGGCATAATCGATAGCATACCTAACACCTTGGGTGAGATAGGAACAGATGCAACTATTGCACAACACATTCAGACTATTATTGATCGAGAATACGTGATTGAGCGAATGGACGGTACAACGAAACATCTACTTCCGTCCACTCTTGGTATCGGCTTGGTCGAGGGGTACAACCAAATCGGATTTGACCGAAGTTTGTCAAAGCCACAGCTGAGGCGTGAGGTACGGTGACTATCTTCCCTGCTCCGTAAAGTTCTATCACCTATCCACTCGATGGATACACTGGTGATCTAGCAGAGATGCAGTCCAACGTCTGATGGAATTCTCGACAGACGGAGCGAAGCATGGTTCAGGTATGCGAAGGCACCAAAACGAAGGATGAGATGCTGGCGCAGAGCATTGAACAATACAAGGACATGTACGTCATGGCCAAGAGAGAGTTCGACAAAGTCATCGAGGTGAATCGATTATCTTGTTGTTCCTTTCCATTGACACTCTGCACTCCAGAGTGTACGACGATATATTGAAGGAGCTGGAGCACACAATGCAGGCAACGATGAAGGCAACAATGGGCAATTCAGAAGAGGCGGTGGTGGCGCACCGCGAAGCAGAGGACGAGGGGACAACCGAGGAGACAATGATGATGGTGATGGTGATGGTGCACCTCCTGCCGGTCGTGGCCGTGGTGCAGCGTCTCGTGCGCCACGCCGGCCACCTCCGGCCAGTAATCCCGGCGGTAGGCCCTACCCATTATCGCCACTAGAACGTCATTGAACTACTGTAGACATCAAACCATCACAACCGAAGCCTCGGAGCACAGCACCCAAGGCCGGTCCTTCGAACAAGTCACCGTCAAGCCAATTACCCAAATGTGACTGTGGAATTCCTGCAGGCAAGAAGCGAGTAACGCAGAGGTCAGCTCGAGAAGGGAAGCAATTCTACGCATGTACCCGTGGCGCATGTGGGTTCTTCAAATGGTTTGAGGGTGAACACGACGAGGAGGGCCAAGGTAGTGCCGGACCTACACCAGTTATACCTGCAAAGCGCTCAATCGGTGCCAACCGTTCAGTAAGTAACTATCTTAAAATCGGATTACGAAACGAAAGATTCGATCATATTTTAGAATCAATCTTTGGTACCAGCGCGTCAATGCGGGTGTAAGGAGGACGCTGTTCAACGTACGGTGACAAAAGAAGGGCCTAATAAAGGGCGTCTCTTTTGGGGCTGTGCTAAAGGCAAGGATGAGGGATGTCATTTCTTCGAGTGGGACGAGGAACCCACCAAAACACCTGCATCTGGACCTCTGGCGACGCGAACAGTTAGCCACAATGACCCATACACCAGTGGAAAATGCTTCAAGGTGGATAACGACTACGATTTGATTCTGTTTACTGACGATCTACTATTTGGCAGTGTGATCAAGAGGGGCATTGGGCTTCTGGTAAGTCGATTGCTCGAAAGTCTACGAATCCACTGAAATAAAATTGGTCACTTTAACTTCAGCATGCCCAAACGGCGGGATGCCCAACCGGTCCACAAGCCAGGGTGCATCAAAATTCAATAACGTATCAGCGGCATGCTTCAAGTGTGGGGAAGTTGGCCACTTCAGTAATGGTAATCGATTTGATTTTCTCCGATGTTTGCAACAGGATTCTTACGTGAATAATCCCAAACTCTTAATACAGCTTGTCCAGGGATTGCCACGCATGCAGCTTCCAGGTCTACAGGAACGAAAACACGAGCCAGAGGTGGCGCATCCGCAAGTGAAGAGTGTTTTAAGTGTGGTCAGACGGGACACTGGACAACAGGTATCTGATACCTCAAACACCTTGGCTATACGAGTTAATTAGTGCATAAAGACTGTCCGGATAATGGTGGACCGTCCAAACGTCCTAGGTCATCTTCAGCGAGGGGAAGCAAGGTACCTCGCTCCCGAGGAGGAAGTACTCGTGGCACGGGAACCAAGCGAGGGGCAAAGAAAAATGCAAAAACCAAAAGTGGGATGTTTGGTGCTCCCGACGGTTTTTGATTTCATCCAGTCAATGGTCAGTAGAGTAACGTCCCTCTCTCTGCATTCCCCATGCGAATCGGAAAACAGATCTCCGCCCTTAACCTACAGTATGACTGGAGGATGGTCCTCGTTCAATTGAACATCGGCGATGAGCCTATTGAGGTTAATCTTGTGACATGCAATGTGTTCACATTGTAGTACCGTCGGACCATCCGATCCGCGGTTACATGCCAACAGGTTGCCAGAGACTCTGCCTTGATTGCCGAGAGGCGATTTATAGGTCTTGTGCATGCGGCTATGAGTATACTACAAGTCATCATACAGCCATCCTTAGTTGGTTTGCGTGTCCCAGAAAACCGCCTGGCTCTCTTTTTGAAGGAAAGAGAGCGCGAACAAGGAGGTAGGAAATTTCGAGTTATATATATAATGCAGGAGGACGTGTGGGTCATTGGGAGTGAGTGTGAACTGGCTGAACGTCTCAAGAGCAGAGCGGGCAGGCTCCCCTAGTTCGAAGTATTAGGTTTCTCTCAGACTACTGTGGGACTTGCCTGGACGGCACTGACGCGCTAGCCGCAATGTATTTCTCATATGAGCGGCGTTGACGCTGGTTCGTGCTGGTCAACCTGTAGTTGCACACTATTTTGTCATCTCTATCACTATCCACCCAAGTTATTGGTGTCCCCTGCAAAGGCTTCAGCCTGTCTGGTGTTTTATTTGGCAACATCAATTCCATCACTCGGATCATGTCGGAGATTTTATTTTTCCATTTTACGAATCCTGACAACGGGGACTTACATAGAGGTAACGTTATGGCACACACCCTGTGCACGTAGGCCGGAGGATTTAGAGTGGGACGTGCAAGACGCCTTCTCCTCACCTCCCTGTACTTTCGACGCTGCGGACGGATATGTCATCATCGGTCAGGGCAGGTGTGGACACGGGTCCTGTCAATAATGAAAAGGATACTGCCGTTGTCGTCGGCGTCGACTATGTTGTTGAACTCACCCTTTCAGAGCAGGCTAGGCTGCTTCGCAAGTTAGACTGGCATCTTCTGCCTCTCGTCTCTCTGTTATACCTTCTTTCGTTCCTGTGCGTTATAGTGAATATCTAGTAGTCATTCCGGCATCTGATCGACGCTTCACTTTCTAGAGATCGTTCGAACATCGGCAAGTAATATCAAAGTGTTTCCTCTATATCATAAATCTCGTGCTACCTCAGGTAATGCTAAAGTCGCGGGTATGTCGACTGACCTGCAACTCGTTGGGCTGAGGTACAACATCGTTGCTGCTATCTTTTTCGTGTGGTCTTTCCTTCCTTGGATCTTGAAAGTATGACCAATGTTTCCCAAGATTCTCTACAGTTTCGCGGAAGTCCCTTCGTAAGTCAGTGCAGCACATTCTTGTCATTCAAATAACTTTCGGATAGAAACATTATTCTTAAGCTCTTTCGACCTTCCAGATGGAGTATGACCATCATACGTCTCATGTGGCCTTTCCTCTCTAATCAAACTTGCCAATGTAGTACCAACAATCATGGTCGCATGGGGTCTAGTAATGACACTTATGTGCCTTGTGAAGACCTATCAAGGGCTCCTTGTGTAAGTGTTTGAAGAAATTGCAGTCCAACCACCCTGATCGTCATATCTTTTCCGTGTAGCGCACGAATTTTCCTCGGTCTCACAGAAGCTGGACTGTTCCCTGGCGTGACGTATTACATCTCATTGTGGTATCCGCGCGCAGAGAGGGCAAGGCGCATTGCAATATTCTTCTCTGCCGCAACCGTCGCAGGTGCTTTTGGTGGTATTCTTGCGTGAGTTCTCTTTCGAATCCCCAACAGGTTACTCACCGGACAAAGTTACGCTATCGAAAAAATGGAAGGGTGTGTGATACTTTCAAAGAATTGTGTGCTACTGCTTAGCTAATTGTTCTTTTGCAGGGTTGGTGGCCTTCACGGTTGGCAGTGGATCGTGAGTGAGATTCGAAATTTATGTGGCCTTGTATACTAACTTAAGGTGGTTAGTTCTGTCTGGAAGGACTTGGTGAGCTCCTAGTTGATTCAAGCGAGACGCGAGTGATTGAACCTAATTTCGGCAGCTACGATGATCATAGCTACTGGAGCATTCTTTTTCATGCATGATGTACGTCTCGATGTCTACTTGCCCTGTGTAAATGCTTATTTACCCATCCTTAGTACCCAGAGACGGCGTCATTCTTGACTGAGGCTGAAAGACGTTATGTCGTTACGTTATTGAGAAATGACTCTCAAAATCTTGCGACGCACTACGATTTCCAATTCGTTTTACAGGCACTGAAGGACTATAAAACCTACGTTCAGATTGGCATATACATCGGGTATGTAAATCAAATTGCTTTTCGTTGGGCTATCGTTCTGATATTTGTACGGACCATTAGTTTACTCGTTCCAATCTATGCAATTGCTCTTTTCACCCCCACGATCATCAATGAGCTCGGGTTTTCAGCTGCTAATGCACAGTTGCTTTCCGTCCCGCCTTTCGTCGCGGGCTGTGTATTCACCATTCTTGTTGGGATCTATTCTGACATGCACAAAATTCGTGGGCCGTATGTGATCGCTGGGGCATTTGTCTCTTTGGTAGGGTATATTGTCCTATACACCCAGACGAGCCCTGGCGCTTCATATGCCGGAGCCGTTATCGCTGCAGTTGGTGTATTTCCCACTATTGCCGTTGACCTTGCATGGGCTGGCGCGAACGCTGGAGGAGATATGAAACGTGGTGTTGTGATTGCCATGGTGATCGGAATCGGAAATTTGGGAGGGTGAGTCACATTTTCTTCATCATTGACAATCTCATAGAAGAGCAATAGAATATGCTCGTCTTTCATTTATTTTGATCCACCACGATTCTATGTTGGTCATGGGACAATCATGGGCTGGCTGAGTCTTTCGTGCGCTGCTATCCTGTGATTGCCATTACTTGTTTGCTGACAACTTGATTGCTAGCATACTCTTGTCTGCATTTGCGATGTGGGATTACAACAGAATCAACAGGCAGAAGGAAGAGCAGTGCCACAAGGACGGAATCACGGAAGAACGCAAGGATGACTTTCGAGATATGGGGGATGAAAGCCCTTTGTTCAGATATACTCTCTAGTTTCTGTGAATAGAAATTTATTGTCTAAATCTATCCCGGAAATAGTGTCTCCAAGATTGAACTTGTTGACTAAGGCGAGTCTTAGACACTTAGGAGAACGCTGTATCGTCACGAAATACCAACGCGGCGCTCTCATAGTCACTGGTGACACCATCTCCGAGACGGGGGAAGTGCATCTTCTCAAGATTCACGACTCAAACCTTGGCTTGGGTACCGCTTTTACGGTGAAAACCAATAAGTACGTTGAATACTATGGAGGTCGAACAAGGATGACAAGATAACACGAACATAAAGTACAGCAAATCGTAAGACAGTGACAAGAGACGCACAGGTCCAATCAGAAGCCACTCGCAGTGATCCTCAGTTGTTCCAGTTTCTTCAGCACCTCCCCAACGGTCCGGTCCAACTCGCCAGCAATGGCACTCTGCTTCGATCCAGATAACCTGGCATACGCCTCACAGAGGTCTCCATCCACAACAGCTTTCACGGGAACATAATACCCTCTCCATGCGAGATGATCACGTCCCACTAAGCTGCCCTGCTCTGTCCTCATATGCTGCTCCAGTGTTGAAATGAAATCTACATCCTCCTTTGACACAAAGGGGACAAGTATCCCGATGGTGCCGTGCAAACCAGTGTACAGGAGTACCTCTCGCCCACCCGCAACCAATGATACCCTGTGCATTGACGTTACAAGATCGCCAATATGGAAGTGGCAGATCATCTTCGTCTTGTGTGGGGCACCCATGAGCTGGCCTTTCTCATGCAATATACCAGCTCCCGTGGGATCGTCGTCCACTTGATCTGAAACCTTGGAATCTAGGCGATTGACGAATATGTTGCCAAACCGATCACTTGCCGCGACAGTACAATAGTCGACCATTGTCGACGAAACGATCCATCGTGGTTGTGTGTCGTCGGCGAAAATGAGAAGCCGGTTTTCTGGCGCTTTATAGGCGACGAAAAATATTGAATCTTGCATGTCACCAACAATAATCCTGGAACCTTGTGTGTTGAGTGTGACAATAGCTGAAGAGAATGTCTGCACATCGGGTCAGGGGGTACGAACGAATCTTGAGGAAACGAACCAACCTTATTTTCAGCTTTGCGAAGAAGTTTTTTCTTTCCGATCTCGTAAATGCGGAGTGCTTTCCCCACACCTGCTACAAGTCGTCCTTGGAAGGACATTACTGCTAGGGGGACATCGTCCGTTTCAGTTTTATGCACAAGTTCCAAACCTGCGCCATCCTCAACAAATCTATATGTTCGCAAGAATCCACTTGTGGAGGACCGTGGGGCAAGGAATGTATCAGACGCAGTGCCAACGACAAGATGTAGCTCCCCTCCTCGGGCAGCGAAAGGGACGACAGCCAGAGAGAACGCCGCTTCGTTGTTATCTAAATGGATCAAGGTAGCAGTTTTTGACTGTAATTTATTCAGGAAATGCTGCCGAGCTAACAGCGGACTACATACCTCCACTGGATCAATAATTCGAATCGCCGATGCCCATGTTCCTGCGGGTGCCTTGCATCGACCAAATGTTTCAGCAGGGAGTTCAAGCAACTCTTGGTCGATTATCTTGCCAGCTTCACTCTGTAAGAATGTAAAATTATGACAAAAAACGCTGACAGCCACTCACGAGTTGTTGCAAACGCTTGTTGACCGCTTCTTCACCCATGACACGATGGTCACCCTCTATAAGATAGAGGTAACGATTCGCTGGATGAGATATAAACTTGCGAGGGGTGTATGTTAGTGGGATTGAGTCTTGCTTGAGCTTCATTCCGAGCTTTGGGATCTGGAAAATCCTACAGGAACGCCAATATTAGCGGTCACAGTTACTTAGAAAGAAGGATTGGGGTCTCAGTAGGAACAATTGGTATTTTACTCTTTTCAGCATGACCTCTTTAAAGATGTCATCCGAATCTCTATTTGCATCCTAGGTTTGACTAAAGGAAACGGATACTCACCGGAGAACACTTCCCGTAATACCGATCAAACCTTCTGGACTAAGTTCTGCAGAAAAACTCCAAGCATAGTCAAGATTCTCGAAGATCAAGGGGGTGAAGTGCATGAGGTTTTGATGTGTGTAGTTGATCCATGACCGTGATGAAAGGGCAAGGATGGCAGGGTTTCTTTGTATTTGGACCCTAATGAGCTTGATGGGACGCGTCCCTAAGAAACTACAGGAAGATCAGAGTGCAATTAGCTGAGCTGCTCTTGGGAACTGACCGTGTACGTGTGTCAGTGAGTTGCCCATTCAGCGGATCAAGGACTGTCCGAAGAAGAACACCATTTTGCAAGCCAATGTTGACAAACATCGTCGGTTGGGTTTTATTGATGCTTGCATCTAACATATCAGCTATGCAGATTGCAGATGGTGGCGCAGTTAAAGCTTGTAGGCTGATAGTCTCTAGAGTACTCTCCGGGTCCAACGAGATAATACGAACGGTCTGGTCCTCGCATCCAACAGCCTGTATGAGCGAGAGTCCTTCAACAACTGCGGGTATAGAGTCTTATCTGACGCACCAAGAAGGGCGTTCTCTGACGATCTTCAGGAACTTCTGCAATGCTCAGCGCAAGAACTGTGGATCCCATTGCCTTTCTATCTTGGTACTCGTTGAGTTGGCCGTCTAAATCAAGTTCAAAGTAGACCAGTTCTGCAGAGCTCAGCGCAACGACCACCTGACGCTTGTTCGTCGTCGCCGCAACAATAGTTCTACGATCAGGAACACGCCACTCATTTACACGTCGATCAGCTAAGACGTGTCGAATACCATGAGGGTGAACTTGAAGAAGAGCGTCTGCCCCAATTTGTTGAACTGCAAGAGTTGGAGCCGATGAAAGGAAGCCAGTGTCCTGAACTTCTTCAATTGTTTCGCCGATGGACAATACTAGCGTGCCGTTGACGAACGAGAGAATGATATACGAATCAAACTCATCTGCGAAGACGTAAAGTTGACATGATTCATGGAAATGAGCAAGTACGCACCCTCTTCACGCTGTTTAGTCGTCCAGACGGCATTTGGGATACCTGGAAGCTCAGAGCTGACGGATTCCTCCACATCGAGGCCATGACGAAGAATCCGGAATGAACTGCGTGCGCCACGACCACAGGCCGCCAAGACCTGGGGAGTATCTGAGTTCGGCAAAATATTCATCACTTTCGAGTCCAATATAGGATCCAATGACTCTAATTCATCGGCGACAGCCAGGTTATCCAAAGGGCGAGGCCGGAAATGAGCGTGCGGCAATGGGGCAGTCGGATCTGCCATGCCAAATGAGGGGTATGATGTCGAACTGAACTCGGCCTCGTTGTCATCATCACCCAGCTTTTGGAACTGGTAAAGGTAACTATCCGAAGGTGAGTTATCAATTAGAAGATATGTTCATTAACTCACTGATTGCCAAACTCGGAAGCGACGAAAAGAAACCCTGATTTAAGAATACAAAGACTGCTAGCCACAGGTACAGTGTCAAAATACTTGATTTTTAGTGCGCTGACTTCATCTTCTTCATGGTCTATGGTGACTTTGAATAGATCGCCATCTTCACTTTGAAGGAGAAAGAAAAAGGCACCCTAAACGATGTATGGACTGAGTACAAGACGGTGCTGAATATGGGCAACACACCTTCATCTTGTGCATGACGGCTGCAGTAATTATGACCCCTCGCGACGGATCCTCAAGTGGATGTGTTCGCCTAGGGATGGGGACACGATGCTGCGGCCTGTCCATGTGCCGGTATATAATGTGATCCTCGCAACAAACAAGGACACCAGAGGGCCCGTCGAATCGATCGGTTGACGCGACTTGACCTCCGGGAACCTGAACCAAGAGGTTTGCGCGTGGATCAGTGGGTTCACTCCATTTCCGCACAACATGATTAAGACCCAGGTCTAGCTCATAATAAGTAAGCATCTGGAGGAGACCCGTATAAGTGGACGTCCTGCGAGGAAAAAGTTCGAGGGACAACACACTTTTTCGGCATGATTGAAGGCTTCCCCAGTTGGATCCTGATCAGACTCTGTGTAGTCGACTTCCAATGCAGCAAACAAGGGGTTTTCGAACCCAACGTCAAGACCAATAATGTGATGTATAATTGCGTTGTTCTTGTGTGCTTCCAATGGCGACGAGATTGTCAGATTGGCCGCTGCATCTCGGTTCAGAATGTACACGAGTTTTGCTTTCTCTATTGCAGAAATCATGACACTCCGACCCTTGGGATCGGTGGCAAGATATTGCCCAGGGACGATTCGTCGCGCACCGGACTTTCCGAACGTTTCTTGGTGCAGCTTGACAAAACTGCTGGTCTTGGGGTCATAGTCCAAAATAATAATTCGCCCTGAGTCAGACCCTACTATAGCGTAGTCTGAGAACAAAACAGAGATGAGATCGAAGTAGTGTGGATACGTACGAGTCGCTCACCCTTAGTACTACCTGTCAGTCGGAAAGCTGCCAGAGAACGTATTGAGCCAAAAACATCGGAAGCGATGACCGTGGACAATTTTCCTGTCTGGACATCTGGTCGCAAGAGCTCGAGACGAGTGCCGCGTGAAACTATGATCTCCTGTGTGCGAGCCCCCGAAAAGTTACCAACAATTGCCTGCGTTGCAGCCGTTGGAGGTTGCAGCGTCAAATTGTACAAATGCATACCGAAACCCGTCCGCCCAGCGAAGAACGTTGATAGTCGTAGCAGAAGTCAACTTGAACAAGTGCCAGTAGGAGTCCCCAATGAAGATTTCGCTTTGGCCATGTTTGCACATGGGACACACAATCTACTACTCGTATCCAGAAGGCTAATGAAATAGTAAACTCAAAGAGTGTATCTGAACAGAGGACTTTCGTCCCCCATGTTTCGAAATTCATTTTTGCGACCCCCTGTGATCCCACCTTCGTGACACTGCTTCTCTTTCTGCTTATTTATTCTGTCGTAATTCCACATCGCAAATATAGACAGAAGTATACTGGATTCGAGTGGTCAGCAACAGACATTTGTCGACTGGATGGAGACCCACGAGAGGCTCAGACAACCCATGTTTGTCCCGTGGACAACGTAGAATCGTGGAGGATCAAAGTATATAAAGGATGCACAAAATCTATTGTTATTGTTATTCTATAAGACACTCACAAGGTGACAGAGATATGCAACTTACGCCCCAAGGTTTGCCAATCCAATAACGATAGCGATAGTGACGCCACATTCCATGTCTCCTCCAGCATTCGAGCCAACCCACGCAAGGTGAACAGCGATGGTCGGGTACACACCAGCCGTAGCAAGGACAGCACCAGCATATGAAGCAGCGGCGCTCGTCTGGGTGTGCAGGATAATATACCCAACCAAAGAGACAAACGCACCGGCAATCACGTATGGGCCACGCATTTTGTGGATGTCAGAGGATATGCCGACTAGAATGGTGCACACGCAGGCCACAATGAAAGGAGGGACAGAAAGCAGCTGTGCATCTGCAGCCAAGAAACCAAGTTCATTGATGATTGTAGGTATGAAAAGAGAAATCGCGTAAACGGGAACGACCAAGCTAGCAATCCGTGTCAATATTAGAGTAACTAGTTCAAGATGGCTCCGTTTACATACCACTTGCTAGAATGTATGTTTTGTGGTCCTTGAGTGCCTGCAGAACGAACTGGAAATCATAGTGTGTCGCGAGACTTTGAGAATCATTCTTCAACAACCCGACGACATTGCGCCTCTCTGTCTCAGTTAAGAACGACGCTGTCTCTGGGTACTAAGTTTGTAGCAATAAGCACCTACAGAGATCAGGTGGACATAGTCGCGTACATCATACATGAGAAAGAATGCTGCGAAAGCGATGAGCATAGTGGCTGTATGTATGTGAGTCCAACCACTCGCATCGGTGAACTGGAGGTTCACCAAGTCTTTCCAAGCAGAACTAGCCGACCTAAGTGAATACGCAACGCACAACTCACTGGAAATTGCTCACTATCCATTGCCAACCGTGAAGGCCGCCGATCCTGCCAGAATGAACTAAGCTTGGGAAGGGGTGAAATCTGAAAGTACCACATACCCATCCATTTTTTCGATAGCGTAACTTTTGTCGCATAAGCGATATCAAATCTTGGATTTAATTCAGAGGAACACCCACGAAAGAATTCCACCAAAAGCACCAGCGAGAGTGGCAGCAGAAAAGAAAATCGCAATGCGGAGTGCCCTATCTGTACGCGGATACCACACTGAAAGATAATAGTTTACGCCCGGAAATAATCCAGCCTCCGTGAAACCGAGAAAAATTCGTGCGCTACGTGTTGTCGAAAGCGACGTCAGGGTGTTCGTTCGCCAATTAAACCTTTCGCGCCCTTACATGATGAGTCCTTCATAGGTGTTTACAAAGCACATGAAAGTCACGTTCAGGCCCCAAGCGACCATGATCGTAGGTACTACATTGGAAGGTCAGTGGAGAAAGCTATTTGAAACAAATGATGGTCATACCCCATCTGGATGGTCGAAAGAGCTTCAGAATGATGTTCCTGTCCGAATGTTTGTTCACCAGCTGAAAATAAGACTATGCCGCTTCAACTTACGACGGGACTTCAGCGAGGATGTAGAAAATCTTTGGGGACGCTAGTTATTCTTCAAAGATACGAGAACGAAAAATCATACGTAGAAAACGGCAGCAGCGGTGTTATATTTGAGTCCGACGAGGCCCAGGGCACTTGACGTGCCCGCGACTTTAGCGTTGCCTGGGAGGTAGCATAAGAATATGTGATCCGAGGAGAAATGTGAATAATACCGACCGATATTCGAACGATCTCTGGAGTGAAAGACGTGGTCAAGCTCCAAGTGGGTTATATTTAACATACTCACAGGAATGATAGAAGGTATAACAAGGACAGTAGAGGCAGAAGATGCCAGTCTATTTTGCGCAGTAATCTAGCACGCTCTCCGGGGCTGATATTCACGCCATCTCTGACACCATCAAGGGACACAATATCTTTTTCGTTATTATCGTGGTCCGCATCCAAACCAACCTCGGTCGATAGAGGCATTGCGTCCGTGGCGTTGGAAAGTAACTGAAAGGGACGTTGAAGGACAGCAGACAGATACTGAACTTGCCGTGGGGTCACCTCCCAGCCGCTGGCTGCGTTTATAGCCTTGCAAGGAGGGACTATACGTTAAGTGTTTCATCTGAACCCGAATGAACCCGCTTGAGCGCTGTGAAACAGTGATCTGCGTACAACGTCCGCAGAGCTATACTTGTCAGGGTAAGAAGACACACACCATAGAGGTTCCGCCAAGGATTGTGGGCGCTGAATCACGGCCAAGATCGGAATCAGTATTCGACATGTTTTCGTCCACCCAAGGCTGGTTGCTTCTCACCGTATCTCAGCTTCTTAGCGTATCTCGGCGTGCAACGGCGACTGGGGTACTCCTCCGGGCGTGCCCTGGTATATGAACCATACTCTCTAACTGGATGCAGTGCACCACGACAAGGATGAAGCAGAGGGAATCATTGTGCCGACGAGGCAAGTTTCAAGGCATGGATGGCCACATAGATCCTGTGCAGCTCTTCTCTACGGCTAGTACGTACGTCTTCTCCACTGGCACCACCAACGACCCTTTCATTCATCTAGGCGGTCCGAGGACTACACAGATCACTTCGCGCGCAGCAGATGACGGATGGTCACCTATGCAAGAGCGACACCATGAAAGACAGTTTGGTGCATATCAGTGTCCGCACTGGAGAGACAATCAGAATGAGATTTGCAATTGCGATGGATGCCAGGGTCAAGGACCTAGAGGACGAGGAATTCATCAAAACCGCAGATAGGTTCTAGTAGTCCTAGATAGCGATTGGTCCTAATTCAAACCCTACTCTGGCAGACGGTGGTGATCATGGATCCAGGATGCGACCTGTAATTCTCCCTAACTCGTAGTGCCGCACCTGAGCTGTCGTCCTCCATGTCGGATCAGCGTTCTGCAGCAGTCGCAAATGTTGGAATCACATACTCATGAATACGAAATGGATGATAGAGATCCAGATATGTATAAACATAACATGATAATTCTGACGTTAGTACAACCCGAGACAGTTTGCATTTGAAAATTAGTATTGTCGCCCGCTGTGATAGTCATCATTACCACAGATAGAGGAAGGAACCATAAACACAAACTCACAAAATCGTTAGACAGTGGGTTCTAGCAGTAAAAAGTGCTGCCATCGGTGGAGACTCGCCTGCGCCTGGTTTGAGCTAGATGTAATACCAGTGACTAGAGTGGGTCACGTAAACCGTAGACTCGTCGGTTTGACCCGTTATGAGGCCGCCGTGATCCTGCAGGTGGGAAACATGAACTGCGTTAAGGAGTTTTTCGAGTTCGGGTCGATCGTTACATTCGGCGGAGCTGTCTGCAAGGAGTCGCACTGTAGTCTGGTAACCAACCCGCTATGAGGCCGTCGTGTAGAGAGGCGGACATAGACACGATAGTCTGACTCAACGGGCTGGTCACGGGCCAGACTAGTCGCACTGCAGCCTGAGGAGTTCGCCACCTGGCGAGAATTCGAAGAAGGTTGATAGACGATAAGAAAGTAGGACGACCTCTTCGGGGAAGGCTTATTCAAGTTTAACTTGCTGACACCCTCGGGCACTTGTGCGTTTCGTCACTTTCGTGAACCCGTTCGACAACTTCCGCTCTTGAGTCAGACTG
>JBBPTE010000503.1:0-15326 GCA_038093935.1 Tylopilus cf. pallidocervicolor | reverse complement strand
ATCGACTGGAAAATTTCATTGAGTGGAGCGAATTCAAAGGACTTGTGCCAAGCGGAAGAAAATACTTATGTTGATGTAGGAACAAACAAAGACAAACACGTGCTCGACGCGGTCCATAATGTACTCGCCCGCGCCCGCGTTCCGCTCGCCGTCACCGGCGTTCTCGCAGTCATCATTCAAGTATGACGACTCCTCGTCCGAGGGCGAGCAAGGCTACGCGCCGACGTCTGCACCCGAGGAGGCCGCCGGGTCACCTGGGCCGTCCACAGCGCTCACCGTAGAACAAGGCGCGGACACTGTGACGTGTCTCTGGGACGACTGTGGCAACGTGTTCACGCATCTGCCTACGCTCATTGAGCATATCCATACCAGTGAGCCATTCCCTCCCTACCCCCACTGCATCCGAGTGACGAGCGCGTTCTAGCCCACATCGGCGTTCACAAGTCAAACTACACCTGTGAATGGGCGACGTGCAGCCGCCGTGGACTCGCCCAGACGTCTCGCTTCGCGCTCATCTCGCACATACGGTCTCACACGGGCGAGAAGCCCTTTATATGTTCCCGACCAGGCAAGTCGACTCGTTCTGACGCCTTGCCCGTTGTCTGACCCCTGCAAAGAGTGTGACAAATCCTTTACCCGCTCCGATGCCCTCGCAAAACATATGCGTCTTCAGCACAATATGCCCCCACCTCCTTCAGGCCGGGGTGGATCCCGTAAACGCAAGCGTGGGGACTCGCCGCAACCAAGTACTCCAAACGCACCACCTACTGAGCCACCTTCTGCGTTCAACACCTTCAAAGTCGAACCCCGATCACCTTCCGACGTGGGTGCACTGGCAACCGACTACTTTGACAGTGCCGCACCCCAACAGGAGGACCATGGTGACGATGCGCTGGAAGACGACGACGACGAAGACGGGATACCCCCACATCTTGCCCGGCTTATGGATCCCCAAACCGGACTGATACTTGGTCGCTCGCCAGCGCTGGTGAAGTATGTGATCCAAAAGGCCAAATGGCGATATGCACTAGAAACCCACGCTGCTCTCATTGAAGAGCTGAGGTGAGCGTCGTCCCGGAACCCTTGAACACCGATATAACACATGTGCAGAGTGGTACGTATGCAAGTAGGGGATGAAAAACTGAAGAAAGAGGCCATGTTGGACGACCTTGTCAAGACCATGTTTGGGTAGGTAATGGTGATGTTGTCGTTCGTATGCGCCTCATTCCCTTTTAGCGACGAAGCAGCGGCGCCTCTCATAATGACAACCGGGTCCGCTCAACATCCTTACGCTCACTCGCACCAACAGGCGTATGTACAACAGGCACATCCACTACATAACCAACACTACCATCAACCCCACCCTGCTCAATATGCACCGAGTCAATACCCTCCATGACTGTATTTGCATTGTTCGCCATGTTCTTGGTGTAGGTGTGTCCTTGATAATGATGCATAATCTCCGCGTCGGTTGTCTCGTGATCAAGTGAGAAGGAGAGACGGATGCAGGCCTACAATGTATCCTGAACGGGTGGTGACCGCCCACCGTAACTCCCCTTGGCATTATCCCATCATAACCGCGAAGCCCGTTGATGACACTATGTGTCGCAAATCGGCAACGCCGCGGGCAGGGTCGGAACCTACTCTCCCTTCTATTGGAAGATCATTCCCTTACCCACGTCTACATATGTCATCATCGTGACGATCGGAAAATTAAATGTGGGATCGTTGTACCACAACGTCGGCGTGCAAGAATGCACGTACACAGTGCCTCTAGGGTCGACGCAGAAGGTGGGCTCTATGAACGGAAGTTTGGAATAGCCAAGAGGGCAGCCCTTGCAACACGTGAAGATGCTAATAGCGGAACGGAGAGGTCCACGAACTACGCACGTTCGTTCACGTTGGGGGGTTGGTATCACCACACTGAACGAGAGTGATCAGGCATATCAAGGACCCTGATAGTTCTGATGGATCTGTGGTGGGGAGACACGTTGCGGTTTGGTCGCTGGTGCAGAAGACCGAGGCATCGATCCTCAGTGATGGTGCATCGGATTATTCTGATGGGAACAAAGTATAGATCCCGGGTCTGTCCGTGACGGAGGTTGAACGCACACGTTTGAACGCCGGAACCGTCTAGGTCGTTGCGACCGACAAGGCCGAGATCAACCGTCGTCGTACATTGCTTGACGCCATCAAGTCCTAGAGCACATCAGATGCAGATGGGATGCACCGGGTCCGGGTCGAGTTTGTAGTGACGGCGTCTTGCGGTGAGTGCGATGATTGGCCGTGATGGAGATACTGGCCGGATCGCCCATCTGTGCAACCGGGTTGATCGATCGGCCAGCAAAATACCACATTGTCCGGTGACGGTTTATATCACAGTTGGATACGTCGACATTTTATTCTTTTGGGACCTTGCCCGCGGTAGGCGAGGAAACGAGGGTGCGCATGACCCGCTGAGACGGAGATCCGAGAGCGATTGGTCATGCATTTCATGAACCGTGCTTAGCTGAACAAGCGCACGTTGTGCATTATGGAGGACTTTGCCGCAGTCTGCATTCCAAGGACCCATGTGGACGGATGCGTGATCCCATCTCCAATCAGCCACACCTCGGAACCATCGTCGTCGATAAACTAATATCGTTGGCCATCATTGCAGCGATATGAATCCCGTATCTTCCATTCGACTGAGCTCGGGAGCGGACATGCCACTAAAATGGAGACCAGACGTCGTCATTACCGTGAAGCTCTGGGCGTCGGCGCGCTATACTCTACATGTCGATATCGTTCACGTTACCCGTCGATCGGGGTGACACACGGACGCCGCCGAATGGGCATGATCGTCGGACACTGATCACGCTTCTGGATTCAAAGACAAGACGACGCGGCGGCCGTTAAAAACATCCGCGTCGCTGGGCGGCCCCATGGGGCGGAGAGGTGCTTCGATGTCGCGCGCCAAGCGGGCTTCGACAAGTTCACACGCCGACCTACATAGCCGCTCCCTGCGGCCTCCACTGGCGACTTTGGGGTTGACAAGGGCTGACAGACGTGGCACGCTCTGTCAATGAACGCTGGCGAGCGGGCCCACTGCGTCGGTGAGATCTAGATAGACGTGCTTATCCGCTGGCTGTTCGGGAACGTATTGCCTTAACGAGTCGCGTTTAACTTCCACCTCGAACCCGCGGAACGCTCATGGCTCAACTGAATAGCACCTTGTTGAGACTGCACGTGCGTGGGCGTTGGCCATCGATCTGACAGCATCCTTCAGGCCTTCGGGCCTCATCACTGGTACGATGACGACATGTCGTGTATGCAGGTGTGAACATGCATACATCGCCGCGTTCGCACTTTCAAGTTGTCCGAGGGCCTCAGGGTCGTCGTTCGCATCCACACCCACCGGGTCTGCGGTCTCCAACCTACCCGCGTGCGTTTTGGGCTCGCTATCATAATGCGCAGTGACTGGCATGACGCCACACGTGAAAGCGGCTAACGCGCTTTGGGTGGGTGACGTCGTCGTCGCATTGTCGTGGTGGCCGTTCCTTCGGGAGGTACTGTACCCTGATTCGGAGTACCCTGCCTACGACGTCTGTCATCCGGTTTCATCTCGACACCGACGCCGACCGTCGTCTGTGCCTGCACTGGACTGCGGCGACAGAACGGACGGGGGACAATGCGGTGCAGCACCCAGGAGGGAAGCCTAGCCTAGTCTGGACTAGTGCGTACACGCAGATCATGTGGTGGGTGGGATGTTGGCATGTTGGGTCTCCTCCCAGCGTCCACAGTTGCAGTTGAACGATGCTGTGTCCCCCCCTGTGGCAGGCATGGGACGACGGTGCCCAGGCACGCGATTTCCTCCGAGGAGCGGGTGGAGGGTGTGGTGCTCTCACACCCGGAGCGGATCGTAACGCCTTGGTGGTGTCGTGCATCGTGTGCGAACAATGTTGCTGCCACCACCACGGTTATTAATTAAAAGTTCCACCCTCGAGTGGGGATAGGGCGACGCGCAGCGCTGATGCAGACCCTGCCGTGATTACAGCGCATACTGACTGACCTTCCGTGTGTCACGTGAATCCGAGGGGATAAGTTCTATAGCACACGAGATAGAGTTTGGCGGTCAGACGAAATGGAAGAGGCTGCGGCGTCGAGAGGGCATGTCATACCGGGAAACATCAAGGTGAAGCGCAAAAGAGGTTAGACGGCTTCGTTGCGTACTGGCCGGCGGCTTCTGGGATTAGGTTCTGGCAGAACGGGCTTGCGTTGGCTGTACTGTAGTGAGGTGCAGCTGGAGCTCCCACTGAGAGAACTCGGCCGAAAGTGGTCGCTGTGCGACGCCTGGGTATGCAGCCGTTGTCACACGCACAACAGAAGATCCGTCACGAGGTCGGAAGCTACAGTCAAGTCATGTCGGGCAAAGGAACATCCATGAGTGCACGCATGCAAGCATGAATGAATGAATGAGCAAGGAAGCGAGGTGGCAGTCCGTCTGCGTTGTGGCTGCCACAAGCCAACGGGGTGACGGAGAGCAAGATGACGCCGCGTCACCAACTGAAACACACACAGCACCCCTGTGTGGGTGCACGCAAACGACAAAGATTGCGATATCAGCGGTCAGAGGACATTTGCAGCTTAGAGTCAGGGAAGGGAGGGGCTGAGACCAATCACGAGCCTCTGGTTTCCCGAAGGCATCAAGGGATCTACCCAAACGCATGTATACGTACGCCCCGCCAACGGTACAAGGACACGTCGTTGCGGTCTGAACCTAGATTAGATGGTGCGGTTTAATCGCGGCTTTCATGCTTCCGTAAATGGCCGACCCCTAGAATGCAACGTGAAGCGCTCGGAACATGGGATGACCAGCGTGCTCCCACTGTACCGCAAGAAAGATCGACCGGGTTGTGAGATGGGTTCACCGGAGCAAGAGCGCAGTGGTGCAGGTCGGGGGTCGAGTGATGCGCCACACGACCTTGAGGCAGCATTGCCGCATTAGCCGGGGATTGCCGGGTGCGCCCTGCCCCACCTATTGTGGTGTCCCTGTTTGCGTCCGCCAAAAAGAGTTTGAACCGCCATGTTCACATAATCGTTGGAGGCGGGATTTATTGACTTTTAATCGGACCGGAGTAGCCCAGAAAGGCATATTCTATTGTAAAGGGGCGGGGCACGTTTTACAGCGGTAATCGAAGCAAGACGTAAAAGCTGGTCCCACACGAGGTGGGTATCAGGTGTCGGGCTCGAGTGATTGCCGGGTGCACTGCACACCCACACTGTTTGAGAACGTGGATGCGAATCGAGCGTGTCAGCGGACGACGGATGAGGCATGGTGGTTCGGTCACGTTCCAGAGAGAGCGCGCAGTCGTTGGGCGGGGCAGGAGCATTTGGGCGGAGCTGGTCGCTAGTGGCACGCGCGACCATGCGGGCACCAGAGAGTGATCGCGGCGCGCTTCGTGTTTCCAGGTGATGGGACGGGCGGACGTCTGGCGCGGTGATGGATAGATCGGATCGGTGCTCGGATGCGTGGCCGTTGCGCCGTCGTCGCTGGTCTGTGCACGCCCGCCAGATGCCGGCATGCCGAGGTGTGTGTGTGTGTGTTGTGGCTGATGATCGGACCGTGGACGTAAACGTGGGAAAGCAGTGATAGAGTGGACGAGATGTGCTAAATAGGCGACGGTTTCTCTTCCATCCCCCCAACACCAACATCAACATGGCCGCGACCTCCCAGCCCATCGCATCCGACGCCCAGGACCAGTTCTTCCTCGGCTCGCCCATCTCCTGGCGCGCTGGCTCGTTTGGCAGCCGCTTCTATCCGGGCTGCTCGCCGGGTCAGCTCCTCGGTCCCCTCGAGTAAGCCGTTCCCCCTTTGGCTCTGTCCCCCGCGTCACCTCGCCCAGCCCCAGCGACTTCAAGTGCGCCAAGCTCTCCTCCTCCTTCGAGAGCGACCGCGGCTCGATTCTCAACGCCCTCGGCTCGTTCGACCGCGAGGACGAACTGGTGCGTCGCTCCCCGCTCACACACGCTCCGTCTCACCCCGCCCATCAGTGTCGGAACTACTCGTGCTGTGGCCTCCAAATCGACGACCTCCACGCACTCGTCCAGCACTTTGAGGACGTCCACGTCGTCGTCGTCGACCAGTTTGGCCGCCCACAGCACCAGCTCCCCGTCGCCGCCTTCCGCCAGCCCGTCTGCACCCCGCAGCTCCCCTATGTCCCCGACCACACCCTCCCCCTCCCGCCCCCGTACCACCACGGCGGCTTCGATCCCGACGATATGGAGCTCGATGTCGACCATTCCTCCCCGTCGTCCAGTGGGACCACCCCCCCGGACACACCCCTCACGACGCCCCTGTCCACCCACCCCACACACTCCTTCAACCACTTTGGCCAACCCCCAAAAGACGGCTCGCCACGCTCCCCCGTCTCGGCGTTTGACACGACCACCGTCCTCCCGACGCGCTCCATCCACGCTGCCTTCCCGTCCTCCCGCAACAGCGTGCCCAATTTGTCAAAAAATCCCGAGCCATTCAACGGCTATGCACGGTATTCTGATTACTCATCTTCGATGCCAGGCACCGTCCCTTCCCCACCCGCCACCGACGACCTCCACGCGCCCGTCTCCCCCGTCAGCGAACCCAACAGCCCCTACGGCTGCATCCCCCCCGCCGTCGTCTTCTCCACCGCCAACACCCCCGTCAACACCCCCGCCGCCTCCCGCGTACCCTCGCCCTCGAGCACGTCCCGCCCTACAGCCACCCAGTCATCATCCGACCCGAGGCCGTCGTCGTCGCAGCAAAGCAGCCCCCGCGCAAGCACGACACTCTCACGTCCCTCGTCCTCCCTCCTCTTGTCAAAGCCCTTCCGGTGTCCGAAGCCCAATTGCAACAAGAGCTACAAGCAGGCCAACGGGCTCAAGTACCACATGACACACGGCAGCTGCAACTTTGCCCCGCCAAAGGACCTCGAGCAGGTGCAGGCACTGCTTGCCAGCAAGCGCTCCGCCAGAGAGGCCGCGGGCGAGGACGACAATGTCATCACCGAGGGTGAGTTGCGCGAGGTCGAGCGCGAGGCTGAGCGTCGTCTCCGTCCGTTTGCCTGCGGTGTGGGTGACTGCCAGCGCCGGTACAAGAACATGAACGGCCTTCGGTACCATTATCAGCACTCGGGTGATCACGGCGCAATAGGGTTGGCACTGCTTGCCAGCGGAAAACACGAGTCTCTGCAACACACGAGCGGCAAGAGCTCCGCTGCCAGCTCACGGCAATCGACGCCTTTGGCAAGTGGTCAATCAACCCCCGTCACCGGTCACTCGACACCGACATATGCTCAGCAATATCAGCAGCAGATGTTGTATACGTCGGCGCAGCAACATTATCTCCGAGCGCAGCAACAACAAGCGATGCACATGCACGTGCAAATGGCATCGTATTCCGCTGTGGACTCTGCTCAATGTTGATCTGCCTGAGCGCGATACCCCTTTCTCTCTTCTCGCCGCCCGTCTGTCTGGCTCGTGAAAAGTAAAAATTATACATATTGGGCATCTTGGCTATTATTTGTCTTCTGGTCTCGCAGCTGTTTCCACCACTCGTGTTTTCGTCCTTGTCTACTCTGCTCGGCCTACAACATATCCCAGGTCGCCCTAGTCTTCCTCCGCGTGGCTGATCGACTTGTGAAGTGGCAGCCCTCTGTGGCCACGTCGATGCGATGGCCCTTGCCACGTCGATCGTCCATAGACGTAGAGACGTGCTACGCGCCGAGGTTCCCCCGCGTCTCCCATGATTCTGTATCCGCTGTTTAATCTTGTTCTGCTCGTCCGTATACTTACACCACTATCTACCACGTAACTCTACATGTCACTTTCTATTCACGTCTCACGCTGGAAAAAATGTGTGTCTACAGGACTGTACATGGACTAGCTCATAGGATACCTGAGATACCCCCGCGACTGTTTCAGCCTGATCGTGACAGCGTGGCGACATCTCTGCACTCTGTCGACCCGATCTACGGCGTCCCACGCTGGGCAGACCGGTGTCATGGGGACGTCTGCCATCGCGGGCGTCGCCTTGCGCGCGCGCGCGCGCAGGCAGTGCGGTCGTGGTGACTATCCTATTTGGCGTTCTGTCTTGTGACGATGAGATGGGTCCATGCACGGCTGTGCGGACGTCAAGGCAAGCATCCGTGCATGTCGGCACCAACCCACAGATCCGTCGTCCCACCGGCAGAGCGGGCAGTGGGTCATGTTACCCCTATCGCGCGCATGTCTCAGATCGCATCGGATCACATGCGTGTGTATTCAGGATCGCCGTACATGCGCGCGCGCGCGCGTCCCGTCAGCCACCGCATCGGGGGAATCCAGGACGATGCGTCACGACACGTCCTGGATGGACACCCACCGTCCGTCGACGCACCCCCACACGAGGCCCTTGGGGAGGATGACCGTCTTGAGCGTCGGACACGCCTTGCCCCACGCTGCCACGATCTCCAGTTCGTTCTCGGACGCGAGCGCGCCGGGGGCCATGAACGTCAGATACCTTAGCGCGCGGAACCGGCCGAGCGCGGGCGCCGTGTCGAGCAAGAGTTCCTGTCCACACGGCGTGTGAGTCTACGCCGTAGAGACAGTCACGGAGGTGGGACGTACACGCGTCGAGTGCCGGACGAGGACGACGGCGTGGAGGGCTTCGAGCATGGGGAGGCGTGCGGCGATCTCCGCGACGAGCGCTGCGGGGGTGCCTGCGTCAAACGACATGACGGTCAGCCGCCGGAGGGGGCGCGTGGAGAGCAAGAGGGCGTTGAGCGAGGAGGCGGCGTCGCCGGGGCAGAGCGACATGGAGACGCTCTCGACGGGGCGGCCGCGCAGAAAGTCGGCGGTGAGGTCGGGGGAGGCGAGGACGGTGCGGAAGTGGCGCAGGCGGGGGAGCGCGGTGGGTGCGAGCGGGAAGCGGGGGTGGGCGGGTTCGGGGTGGAATCCGCGGAGGCAGATCTCGACGAGGTCGGTCTGCGTCGCGAGAAAGTGCGCGAGGGGGGCGTCGCAGCGCATCGAGGTGGCGAAGACGCGGAGAGAAAACGGACAGCGGTGGAGGACCCAGGCGAGGCTGGCGACGTTGTCCGTGGTGGAGAACTCGAGGCCGAGGTCGACGAGGTGGGGGAGGCGGAGGAGGGCGCGGTGGAGGAGGCGGAGGAAGTTGGCGGTGAGGATGTTGCGGGGCCATTCGAGGTCGAGGCGACGGACGAGGGCGGGGTAGACGTCGTTGCGGACGAGGGTCTTGACGAGGCCGACGGTGCGCGTCGGGGCGACGTCGATCAGCGCGCGGTACAGCACGCGGGCGGCGACGTGGTGCAGGGCGGCGCTGGCGGCGAGGACGGGCACGAGATCGCGCCGTGCGAGGTGCACACAGACGAGCTCGAGCGTCTCGGGAGGGAGCATTGGTAAAAAGGTATGATTAGGTGTGTCGTATGTACTCTAAATAGATCCAGCCATCGTCTAGTGCACCTTTTTGTCGTCCTGCACGAGTCCCTCGGCAATGGCCTCCAGACGCTCGCCCTCGGCCTCAAATTCTGCAATCAGCCGTCGCTCTGCAGCCTCCTGCTCCGCCTTGCTCTTGCCCTTCATCGCAGCCTTGTTCGCAGCCAGGCGACGGCGGTACTCGAGGTACTTGTCGTCCGTGCCAAACAGGCGGTCGCACCACCGGAAAGAGGTCGAAAAGTTGTTGACAAACGCCATGTGGTGGAAATCGTGGTGCTCAGCGCCCGACCAAAAGGGAAGAATGTGTTGCAGCGACCAGGGAAAGTCTAGGCAACTTTGTGAGACGACACCCTGTACATGCCACGCGATACGCACCGTAGCCACTGTGTGCGTCAATAGCCTGGAACAGACGGAGTGTGATCCAAATGTAGACGGTAAAGATGTGGAGGTTTTGCGTAAAGTAGCAGTAGAGGATGGGACCCGCGATCGTACCAGTGCCGAGGATGAACACCTCGGCAGGGTGGGCGTACTCGGCAGCCAGACCAAACGGAGCCGAGTACTTGTGGTGAAGCTTGTGAATGTGCTTGTACAATGGGCCCCAGTGAAGAGCCTGGTGCGCTACACCGACACCGTCAGCGGCGACCGGGGAAAGAAGCGCGTGTGCATACCAAAGTAGTGGAACATGTCTTCAAACACGAAAAAGATGGCAATTTGCGGCGCCATGGTCTTCCAGGATGGGAAAGGCACTTGGTAAGTGTGCATACCCAGCGTCTCGGCCATGGGATGGAACAGCCAAATCTAAACGCGTCGTTCAGCGGACGCGAGGGATCAACGCGCGGATGGGACTGACGGCGGGCAATTCAATCGTGAAATGGGAAAAGAGAACCTGCTTGGTACACTCCCACTGCTCCTGGGCAGTAGGGATTTTGTTGGGCTGGAGTTTCCACCTCTGGAAATAGGGAATGGCGTCGATGATGATCCACGGAACACAGCGTCCAAAGTATACAATCTGTACATGTCAGAGAACGTCGCTTGGCACCGGGTGCAACACTTACTTCGTGCAGCAAGAAACTCATGAGACCGGTCGCAATGACGGGGTTCTCGATCCAAATGTACCACGCAGCCCAGAGCTGCTCCAACCAGGAGAGCTTGGACAGATCGACATGGGCATAGAGCTGTTGGGCTGTCTCGTGGGCCGCTGCGGCTGCCGTTGCGTTGAAGGCCATGGTGGAAGAGGACAAAGCGACAGGTCCCTTTTTTAAACTAAAAAAAAATGAATTGATCATGGCGTGACCGAACAGCCAATCAGGGTCGATTATGTCATCACCTGCCATTTCAGGAAAACGCGATCCGAGGTGATGTCATTGCCCGCTACGTCGTAGCATTCCAATGTCTGCAGTCCCAGGGTATAAATACCAGGGGTCTGCCCTTGCCTCTCCCCAGAAACCTACGCTGTGCGTCCTCTCTGCCCTCTGCCATCTTTACCGTCCTTTATTGTCATTCGTCTTTCGAGATGGTCTTGTTGATCAAGAGCAAATTCGCATCCTTTGGGGATGTCACTCGTTTACCCCCCGGCGACTCGCCCAGTGCACGGCTCGCCAAACTCGGGGTACAAAGCCTGAGGAACGCTGGCGTTCCAAAGGCAAAGTCTCTGGTATGTATCCTTGCATGACATCGCGCCGCTTGCCTAACGCCCCTACGCCTCTAGCCCCACATCTCTGTGGAAGGGGGATCGCTCAGAGCACATTGCCCCCCTGTGCTCTTGAAGCCCAAGGAACTCATCGCCAGAAGAGTCAGGTCGGCCAAAGGGGACCTCCGCCAACTGTTGGACAGTGCGTCCCTGAAGCGAGTCGAACCCACCAGACCGCCCAGCGGCTCGGTTCCTATGGAACAGGACGAGGACGAAGATTACATTCATCGTCTGGCCTCTGTTGCCCAAAGCTGGTTGGGCTTTGAACGGCGGATTTCCCGGCGTCGTGCGCTCTCGGACCAAACGATCGAGGAGGCAAGACACAACTTTTGCCAGGCCCTTGTGCAAACGTTCTCGGATGGCCCTGCTGTTGTCTCCCTGCAGGATCTGCTTATGTCTTCTGTCGACGTCGCCGATTCACCATCGTTTCCTCGTACCTGCTCTTCTTTGGGGCACTCTCCGGCACCGTCTGCGACTACGTGGACAAATCAGACAACACTCGTGTTTGAACCCACGCTGCCGGAAGGGAAACTTGCCCAGTCGCCCGAGTTCTCAGACGAGGAGCTTCAACGAGAATTTGACGAGTTCTCGTTCCACTCGAGTCAAGACGAGGAGTGGACCTCGGAGGTTGAGTCGCGGAAGCAGAATGCCATGAACCGCGCATTGTTGGACATGAAGAGAAAGCTAGCCTTCCCTGTGCCACGGCTTTCCTCTTACTTTTCTGATGATTCCCTGGCAGAGTCTGCTGCTCACGGGACGTTGGTGACACCGCGACTGTCGTGTGCCGGTGCATCTTCAAAGCACGACGACGGTAGCTCTTCCTACTCGGCTGATCAAGACGACGACGTCTGGTCGGTGTCGGTGTCGATCACACCTCTTCTCGACTCCCCAGCTTGCACTGCATCGGATGTGGTATCATCCATCCGAGTCGAGGGCGAGAGTTCCGCAGAGCAAGCTGGAATGATGACCGCATCTCTGACCAATGCTGGCATCGAGTCGTCGTCCGACTCGGCCCATCGAGAAGAGGTCCGGTCAGTTTCGCCGTCGGTCACGATTCCCGACTCCCCGGTCATATCGACCGTTGGTGCGGCTACCACTCCAACTTGCTCTGCCGGTCATTCGCTCTCGACTCGGATGGACGATTCCACATTGGACGCGGGACAAGATGGCCCACAATCGAGAGTCGAGGATGGTACTGGCGACATCTGGGAAGTACTTGCTGCCCATGTCCCGAGACTCCTCACGTGTATCCCCGAGAACGCCGGCGAGTACGCGATTGAAACCACCGCTCAGCCACTTCCGCTCTCTTTTAGACGTCAGGGCAGGAATATCTCGCGGCTCAGACGTCGGCACACATTAACACTCGACCAGGTGGACCGAGTCGATTCCACGCTTGCAGTTCCTCTGATAGAAGGCACAGAGTCCTCCGACGCAGCTTCTTTGAACGGGGTTGCCTCCGAAATCCCCACATCCACAGAGAACAATCCTATCCCATCGCCTGTCGCGAATTCTAAAAAAACACTTCGTAGGGTGAGGAAGTTTACGGACCTGAAGGTAATGGGTTATTGCAGAGTCGGTTGCCGCCTGTGTCTGATCCTCTTGTCAGAATCCGGTTATACGTCCAACTGTCGAGGTTTCGTCTTCGATCGAGACGATTTGCGAGATGATTTCTCTGCATGAAGAAGCCAGTCCACCGTCTTCCCCAGCGCGACGGCTTCAAAGAGTTTCAAGATGTCCCGACTTGAGAGTACGTTTCCCCTGCCCCGCTGTAACCTACCGATCAGCTTATCTTGCACTCTTAGGAGGCTTTTGATGGGACGGACGTCTCTATACAGACTTCGCCTAGCCTTGCCCCGACATCAGAACACTCTCTTGATGGACTCGGAAGACGCTCCAGCTTTGAAATGAGTCTCGTTAGTGTGAAGGGAAACGAACTGTTGCAGGAATGGCCACGTTTACCTGACTCGGAAGTACTGCCCGCGTCTCCTCCTTGCGACGCACTCACGAGAAAGGATTCAGTCAAACCGCCAGTTCCGCCGAAGCCTGCTGATCTTCCTTTGCACCGGAGGAGGGCCCAGCTTTCGTCTACTACCGTTCGAGAGCCCTCATCTCTGTGTTCACGCTGTGACCCACTCTCGACGCTTCCACTCTGGTCGTGCGCCAAGATTACACGATCACAGAGAAAGCAGGGTCGACCTCCTGCCGAATCGACCAAGTCTCTCAGGAAACGCCTTGATTCTACACGCATTGATCCGGCAACGATTCATGGTCACCTTCAGCCGTGGTATGCATTGGTCGCTCGTTCGTTGTTGAATGTTAATTTGGGCTTTCTACAGTGGCGAGCCGTCGCCGTTCATCTCGTCCATCGCCAAAAATAGAAAAGAAAAAAAGGAAGTAAGAAAGGTTGAGAAAAGAGCTAAAGTGACTGCGACACAAAAGGTTGAAAAGCAAAAAATCTTCAAGAGCCGACCTTTCTGGCGACCCTGATTGGTGAGTTTTGACTATCGTTGTCTTGTGACTCCGAGTTGACGCCCGGCGAGGACCAAGTCTCTATTGTAGTCGAAATGGAATCGACCGTCGCATGGATGCCCCTTGAGCATTCGAGGATCCCTTTGTTACCTGTGGTGCGTGTGGTTGTCCTGTCGTGTGTTTTCAAGCTCATTTGTAGTGCAGAATGGTTGTAGACGCCACATGGCTGGCGATCGACCGCATGAGGTATTCGGGATGCGCAGAGTCGCGGCACAACAATGTGCTGCAAAGCGACTCTTGCTTGGCTCTGTCCAGTATATCAGACACTGGACGTTTGGGAAGAAACATTGCTCTTGCAAACACCCATCCACATCCCCTTGGTGGAATGGCTTCGTGGCAAGAGAATATGTGACGATGGTGCAGGACTGTCGTATTTTCACTGTAGCTAGCGAATGAAAATGAAATGGAGTTCTAGATCAGTTTGGAGCACGTGGCTAAAATTAACGCTGATTATCCGGTGCGATTCGAGTCACTTGCCGTAGCTGTGTACTTGGACACATCTTGCCTCTTACTACCACCTCTTTCGGACCAGGATGGCGTCGGAAGAACAAGTGGAGAAAAGGTACAACTTGATCACACGCCGACTCCAGGAAGTTCTTGGAGGCGACATCATCAAGGGCATTCTTGCCGAGGGTAGATCGCCCAAAGCTTATTGGGGTGCGCTCTTCGTTTTCTACCGCAATCGAAGATACTGAGTCGTGATAGGAACGACGCCCACCGGACGCCGTGCGTTTTCCGTCTCTGAACGTTGCTCGAACTCATCTCAGCTCATGCAGCACACATCGGATACTTTGTTCCATTGACCAAGATCGCCGATTTCCTTAGAGCAGGTGTCGAGGTCAAGATCCTCCTCGCTGGTACGTTTGACACAATCTCGATCCCAAGAAGCGCTACTCATCAGCCAGCTCAGACGTCCACGCATTCCTCGACAACCTCAAGGCACCGCTCGACCTCGTCGCCCACCGCACGAAATACTATGAATTCATCCTCCACGCCGTGTTCACCTCGCTCGGCATACCCACGTCCAAGCTGACGTTCGTTCAGGGCTCCGACTACCAGCTCTCGCGCGAGTACAACCTGGATAATTACAAGCTGTGTACGCTGGTGACGGAGCACGACGCCAAGAAGGCAGGGTCGGAGGTGGTGAAGCAGGTCGAGAGTCCGCTGTTGAGCGGGTTGATTTACCCCGGGCTGCAAGCGCTCGACGAGCAGTACCTTGGTGTCGACTTTCAGTTTGGCGGTGCGGATCAGGTGCGTGTCGGATGCACGTGGGTCCATGTGGGGGGATCTGACGGCTTTGGGACGGACAGCGCAAGATTTTCACCTACGCCGAGCTGTACTTGCCGAGACTGGGCTACGCCAAGCGGGCCCATCTGATGAATACCATGGTCCCTGGGTTGATGGGCGGCAAGATGTCGTCTTCGGACCCAGATTCGAAAATAGACTTTTTGGACGCGCCGGAAGCGGTCAAGAGAAAGATCAAGAAGGCGTTTTGCGAGGAAGGGAACGTCACCGACAATGGGCTGCTTGCGTTCATCAAGGCCGTGTTGATACCCATAAGCGAGTTACGCTTGGAGCGACTACGGGGTGATACAGGCGAGGACGAGGACGAGGGAAAGGGGTCGACGGGTTCTCAAAAGCCGTTTGCGGCGGATGA
>JBBPTE010000498.1:0-17032 GCA_038093935.1 Tylopilus cf. pallidocervicolor | reverse complement strand
CAGGTAGTGGTGGATGACTGTACAAGGGAAAACATATATATATAATGCAGAATATACGCTATACGACTAAGTACTACAAAAATGCCATGTGCGAGACGAGGGCAGGTGAGCCAAGAGGGACAGTGGGTGTTTGAGTCGAGCAGTAGGACTCAGGTTGAGATGGCAGGCGCAGAAGACGAGTGATCGGGCTTGACATGGCATGACGGGGGTGTGACAAGCGGTTGGGTTCGAAATGGCACGGCGGGGGCGTGAGACAAGTGGTGGCGGTAAAATCGACACGGCAGATGCAGGAGACGAGTGGTCAAGTTTGAGTTGACACGACGAGCACAGCCTGCAGGAATGGGTGAAGGGACAGACGGGGACGAGCACAGCCCACGGGGACGCGCAACAGCCGAGGGGGACCGCACAGCCAGCGGGGACAAGCACAGCCCGCGGGGACGGGCAAAGGGACAGACGGGGACGAGCACAGCCCGCGGGGACGGGCAAAGGGACAGACGGGGACGAGCACAGCCCGTGGGGACGAGCACAGCCAGCAGGGACGGGCACAGCCAGCGGGGACGACGGAAATGGAGACGTGACGGCACGTGGGGACCGAGCACCGCCTGCGGGGACGTGCGACAGCCGACGGGGACAGACCGGAGACGGGGACGAGCGCCCAGCCGCGCGGGGACGGGCACAGCCACCGGGGACGCGGGGACGGGCGCGTCCGCGGTACCGCAGACGGCCGACGCATACGGATAGGTCCAATAGTATGTTTAGCTAACCAGTAGCATATTGAGCTCAGCACTGCCAAGATAAGGGTGAGTCATTGTACAGCAACAGGGATCAAAAGGAAGGGAAGCCATTGAGGCTGTAAGACGGAACCTTCTCTCCAAATGCTCTACCACCTAGTGTCCACCATGCTGTACTTGGGAAGTCATATGGACCACCTGAACGAGAATACTTCCCCAGGACCCCATCCCCTCCCTACACACGCCCTCTCCCATCTACACCAACAGCAGTTCCCGCTGCCCCAAGAAATCCTCCAAACCCTCTCCCTGCAGCAGAAAATAGCACACCATGACCTTACCACGTGGAGAAGAAATGTTTTACCTGCAATCGCCCTGGACATTTTAGAGTTGAGTGTCCGTACTACACGTGCCCTTACTGCAAAAAGGCTGCTCCAGGACATCCTCAAAAATATTGTCTGGAGGTACACTGTCCCATATGCCACTCACTGGGACACTCTAGACACAAATGTCCACTCTATCAGCAATTCAACTCCAATGAGGTCCTGGAAGTACACATCTGGAATGAGGGCAACGCATCAGGCCCTGACTGTTAGGGGAGGATTACAGGGAAAAATAACTGAAGCAGTGCTTCAGATCTACGAAGGGGGTAATGTTATAGACTGATACAATTTCATCTTCGAGTATACTATTCTTTTTCCTTTCCGACCAGACTTACACTGGAACTAGCCCCCTCACTTTATCAACTTAGCAGGACTAGAGTTCACTGCTTCCGTATGGAAAGCTTTGGAAAACGACCTTCCGAAACCCATCCTGTTAGGAGATGTAACCCAATCTCTGAGATTCACTTATGGTAACATAGCCTTTCAGACCCTTGATACATGAGGACAATATCTTCATCTCCGTTGTATACAGCCTTTCTTCATCTCCATCCACTTTATCCTTTTTCACTTACATAGCCCGAACATGTGCAGGCGGCATGGCTTGGTCTGTGCCTGTTTTCCCTACTTATAAAAACCGTACCATTATCTATCATGTTCCCTAGCTAGTTCTACTCAAATACCAGCATTTGGAACTAGAGAAGTCTCACCTTGAACCTAGCAAGAATCCAAGTAAACTCTCGAACGCTAGAAGGGAAGGAACAGAAGACCTCCATCTTCGGAAGACACAGAAAGTCTCGACACTTAAAACTACTTTCAGTTCAGAAACTCTGGAAGTGTGGGAATCTTCGGAACTCTGGAACTCCAGAAGCTCCTCTAGTCCCGAACGTCTGGTAAACGTTAACAGGTACCTGATGAGGTATCTTTGTTCTTCGATTTTATTTGAGGATTGTTTGTTCATGGTAATCCTTCCTTCTTTCCAGTCAATTGAGGGGTTTTCTTTTTGTAACCAGGGCATTCCTAAGATGACGTTTTCTGTTCCGCAGTTGAGAACGAGGAACTCTTGTGTGGATCTGTTTTCTCCAATGGTCATCTGAACATTGGTTTTGTACTTTATCATGCCTCCTTGGTTACTTGTTCCATCTACGTTTTGTGCTTTGAGGTGTTGATCAAGTTCCTTCAGTGGATATCCTTGTTTCTTGGCTAAGTTGCAGTCTATGAAGTTTCCTGTGGCTCTGCTGTCAATTAGGGCCATTGTTTCAACGCTTTTGGAGTTTTTGGACAATATAACAGGGATTTGGATTTGTCGAGTTGTTACATTGTTTATTGTCCTTATTCTAAGAGGGGTAGATGTTGAGGCATCCCTCTGCGTTAAAAATCCTCGTTTTATTCTTCTTCGACTCTTACGACTGCAATCTTGTGGGTTTCTTTTTCTTCTGGTGTTTCTTCGTCAAAGCACATCTTGAGTATCCTTAGTATTTCTTCTTTATTGACGTTCTTTCCTTTAAGTCCGTCTGTTATAGAACGGTATGATTATTGGTTTGAGTATGATACGTTGATTCCTTCTCCCCCAGAGTACCAGTCTCTCCCAAGGGAAGACGCTCTGGCCTTTGGTATAATTTCCATGGGGAGGCTCATGGAAGAGAACCTCTACGCCTACCTAGAATCACCGATCGTACCCATAATGTTGGGGGATCACGCACAATCTCCATGGTAGCTAATCGCATAGCCTCCCTTTTCATTTCTGCTACGTACTTCATCCTCGAGGCCTTACGTTCAACTTCTACACCTCGAGGACACCGCATGTTAACTTCATTTCCGTCTTTGACTCATTCCGCAGTAAGAGCACTGCCCGGCATGAGGAAACCTTATGCCCTGGTCCGTGCTCGATCCACCTCATTATATAAAGAGTCCCCTTGTACTTGTAACAGTAGCTAGTTCTACGCAATCATACCAAGCTACAAGCGAGCTAGTGAAAGACTCTAAAGAAGAACTCTAACTGCAACAATCGACTCCCAAGAGAAAGTGACCACTCCCTGAGAAGACATCGCGCGTAGTTTGGCTTAACGTTAACAAAAGAACTAGCTCTCTCTACCCTCCCAAGCATCGACTTGAGGAGAACCATCCATCAAAATTTTCGTCCGAAAACCAAAGTTCTCTGCCCGCTCCCGCACCCCCTCTCCTTCCTCTACCAAACAAGATCCCATTACTCCATCCCCACCTCGCTTCGTTCCCGAACTTCCCCCACCTGAGGAAGAAGAAGAGGAACCTAGAGTGGTAGTAAGATCCGCCTCCCCAACCCTATCTGAACAAGAGAGGATCGACCGAGAATACGAGGAATCTTATAGGAGCAGAATAGAACAACAGGAAGAACTACAGAGAGCAAGTTACCCAGAACCGCCATACTCCCCAGAAAGAACCTTGGAAGTAAAAATAGCAGGAAAAGGAAAACAGAGAGAAGAACGCTCAAAGATCCCCAAATTTTGGATACCAGAAACCTCCAAACCAATAGAAGAAATGGTAGACAAACCCGTCGAACTTAAAGCAGGCCTACCTGAAGACTTCACTGGACAGGCCGAAGACGCCATGAGATGGATACTGGCAATGGAAGGATACTTCGCTATGAACAGAAGAGTCTATACCGAGGATGGACAAAAAATAATCATCGCCTTAAATAAAATGTCCAAGGGAAGAGGAAAATACTTCGCAGAAGCGTTCTACCTAGAACATCAAGATCTACCTGACTATACCTGGGCAGATTTCAAGAAGCAATTCCTGGCAACCTTCTACCCTTACGACGTCCAACAGGAAGCCAGAGAAACACTAGAAACCCTCAAACAAAACCTCAAAGATGAAGAAAGCGGATTCAAAAACTACATATCCGCATTCCAACTAGTATTCACTAAGTCTGAAAGGAAAATGGACGACGCAGCAGTCGTAGACCAATTCGCCAAAGGACTCAACCCGGAATTGGCAACAATGGTCCTCTCTCAGAAAGAAATCCCCACCATCCTCATAGAATGGGTGGAGCAGGCAAGCAAATTCCATATACAGCAAAGAAGAATCAGGAGCATCCTGGGAAAAGGAAAAAAGACCAGGCCATACTGGACAGACCACTCCACGTCCAGGAAAGACCCAAACGCCATGGACATAGACGCAGTCCGCCTATCTCCAGTAGAAAAGGCAGACCACATCAAGAGAAATTTATGCTTCATATGCCATAAAGAAGGATGCAGTACCAGAAACCACAAAGAAAATAGGGGAAGAGGAGGATACAGAGGAAGAGGAAGGGGAGGAACCCACCAACACATAAGGGCGGTAAACACACCAGGACCCTCACAACCTCCACCATACGTTCAAAAAGAAAAGAACGAACTCACCCAGTACCTAGACGGATTAAAAGGAAAGAACGTCAACAAAGAAGAAATATTAAGGGTACTCAAGACATGCTTTGACGAAGAAACCCCTGAAGAAGAAGAAACTCACAAAGTGGCAGCAGTACGGATTGAAGAAGAACAAAACGAGGATTTTTAACAAAGAGGGATGCCGCAACGTCTACCCCTCTTAGAGTAAGGACAATAAACAATGTAACAAGTCGACAAATCCAAATCCCTGTCACTTTGTCCAAAAACTCTCAAAGCGTTGAAACAGTAGCCCTGATCGACAGCGGAGCTACAGGAAACTTCATAGACTGCAACCTAGCCAAAAAACAGGGATATCCACTGAAGGAGCTAGAACAACACCTCAAAGCACAAAACGTAGACGGAACAAGTAACCAAGGAGGCACAATAAAATACAAAACAAATGTACTAATGACTATCGGGGAAAACAAGACCACCCAAGAATTCCTCGTTCTCAATTGTGGTACAGAAAACGTCATCCTAGGAATGCCCTGGTTACAAAAAGAAAACCCCTCGATCGACTGGAGAGAGGGAAGAATTACCATGAGTAAAAAAACCGAAGAAACTGAACAACAGAGATACCTCATCAGATACCTAGGGGTCGACCAAGAAAGAAAAACTTCCCATCGATGGAACAAACGATACGATCCGCACTATGAAACAACCTACAAAATCACCATCGCTACACAAGCAGCACAACAGAAGCCAACCAAAGAAACGACCATTCCAGAAAAATTCAGAAAGTTTAAAGAAGTGTTCGAGGAACCAACAAAGGGAGAACTCCCACCAGAAAGACCCTTTGACCACGAAATAAAACTAAAAGAAGGATTCATCCCAAAGGTAGCCAAAATCTACCCCTTAAATCCAAAAGAACAACAAGCCTGTCGAGATTTCATCAAAACCAACCTGGAGGAAGGAAAAATTATACCATCAAAATCCCCACAAGCATCGCCATTCTTTTTCGTAGCAAAGAAAGATGGAACGCTCCGCCCGTGTCAAGACTACAGATATGTCAACGCCCACACAATAAAAAACGCCTACCCTCTACCCCTGATCTCTGAACTGATTGACAAACTAAAGAACGCCAAATACTTCACAAAATTCGACATCAGATGGGGATATAACAACATCAGAATCAAACCAGAAGATAGATGGAAAGCAGCGTTCATCACCCCGGAAGGACTATTCGAACCAATGGTCATGTTCTTCGGCCAATCCAACTCCCCAGCAACCTTCCAGGCATTTATGAACCATATCTTTGCCGACTATCTCGCACAAGGATGGCTGATTATATACATGGACGACATAATGATAGCCTCAAATGAACTATCTGTTCACCACGAAAGAACAGAAAAGGTCTTACTAAGACTACAAGATCACGGACTTCATCTCAAACCCACAAAATGCGTCTTCGACACACAGGAAGTAGAATATCTAGGAATGATCATAACCCCAGGACAAGTAAAAATGGACCCTATCAAACTAAAGGCCATCAAAGAATGGAAACCACCAACTTCTGTAAAAGCAACCCGATCATTCATCGGATTCTGCAACTACTATAGGAAGTTCATCCCAGATTTCTCACTTACCACTAAACCACTACACGAACTAACAAAGAAAGGGACAATCTGGGAATGGACCCCAGAATGCCAACAGGCATTCCAAAAACTCAAAGAGGCATTCCTCCAGTACCCCGTACTAACAATGCCGGACGTACAAAAACCATTTACGGTCATGACCGACGCATCCCTAACCGCAACAGGAGGAATACTCATGCAAGAAGATACCAATGGAGAACTACACCCATGCGCTTACCTCTCCAAAACACTAGGAGACGCAGAACAAAACTACGACATATATGACAGAGAACTACTGGCAGTAATACACGCCCTTGAAGAATGGAGACACTATCTCCAGGGAACAAACTTCCCCGTAACAATCCTTACTGACCATAAAAACCTCACGTACTTCAAAGAACCAAGAAAGCTCTCTCGACGACAAGCACGCTGGCAACTATTCCTCCAAGACTTCGATTTGCTCTTTATCCACACCCCTGGAACAAAAATGGCCCCAGCAGACGCCCTCTCCCGCAAAGACGAGATAAATGTCATGGAAGATAATCAAGCCATCACTCTATTACCAAACCATCTATTTGTCAGAAAACTCGACTTAGAATTAGTAGAAAAAATAGCAAGCTCCTCAGCAAAAGACCCATTAGTCCTCAAGGCACTACAGGCTATATATGAAGAAACATCCCTGTTCAAAAGAGCATCACCTACCAATTGGACCTACGTCAAGGATCAGCTCTTTTACAAACAACGGCTATACATACCACCCAAACTCCGTAGCCCATTACTCAAGGAACTTCACTCCTCACCCATTGGAGGACACGAAGGAGTCCTTAGAACCATCGCCCGTACCCAAAGAGACTACTGGTGGCCCGGAATGACGTCATTCATCAGGAAATATGTTACTGGTTGTGCGATTTGCCAAGTCTACAAAACAAACACCCACCCCAGTGCGCCGGCATTATCCCCAATCCATTCCAAAGCCACCTGCCCGTTCCAACAAATCTCTATTGATCTCATCACCGACCTACCCCCGAGTAACGGTGCTGATTCCATATTGGTCGTGGTCGACCATGGGCTTACTAAGGGGGTAATTTTCCTAAAAACGAACAAAACAGCATCCGCTGCCGACATAGCCACCCTTTTCTTCAAAAACGTATTTCCCCGCTTTGGACTACATGACTCGTGCATATCGGATAGAGGACCACAATTCACCTCAGCATTCGCACGAGAACTATCCCGCTTGTTAAAATACGACCTAAAACTATCCACCACATTTCATCCACAAACCGATGGAGAAACCGAAAGAGTAAACCAAGAACTAGAAACTTACCTAAGGATATTCTGCAGAAAGGATATATCCAAATGGGCCGAACTCCTTCCAATCGCCGAGTTCTCCCACAATTCTGCCGTACACTCCTCAATGGGACAAACCCCGTTCTACCTCATGTACGGATACGAACCAAGAAGTTACTCCAAGATAGGAAAAACCTTCATTCCACACTTAGAAAACAGACTAAAAGAAATAGAAGAAGCACGAAAAGAAGCCTTAGCAGCACACGAAATAACACAAAGAATAATGAGAGAAAGAATAAAGTCCAACTTCAAACCATGGAAAGTAGGAGAAAAGGTATGGCTAGAAGGAAGAAACCTCAAAACTCACTACGAGTCAAGAAAGTTCACACCAAAAAGGGAAGGGCCCTTTGAGATTATCAAAGTCCTTTCTCCCATAACGTACCAACTGAAACTCCCAAGACAATGGAAAATCCATGATGTATTCCACGCCTCTCTATTATCTCCATACAAACAAACCCAGGAACACGGCCCTAGTTTTGCCGAGCCACCGCCCATAACTATAAAAGGGGAAGAAGAATTCGAAGTAGAAAAAATCGTCTCACACCGAGGAAGCGGGAACCGAAGACAATACCTAGTGGCGTGGAAAGGTTACGCCACATCCGAAAATATGTGGGAACCAGAACGAAACATAACACACGCACGGACCATCCTCAAAGCATATAAAACCTGGCACAAACTGACCTGAGGAAACCCATCAGCCCCACCAAGCCGATAAACCACCCAGCCTCACAAAACATGTCTTCCACTCTCGCCCCCACCATTCTCAACAAGAAACTCCCCATCCAGGTACAACGTCTCCCAGCTGACGCTCGCCGAATGCTGTACGGAGTAGTCATCGGCAACGCGGTCGCCTGTTACGCATTGAAACGTGACCCATGGTACACCGAAAACCACCGTCTCATCGAAGGAATAGAGCTTTACTGGACCTTCAAAACCCTCTCACTCACCCACAACCTCTGCTGCCCTCAGGGACTCCTGGCGCCCTACGACAACGCCATGACATGCACACTGGCTGATGCCAAAAGAAGAGTCCTTGACCTCTTACACAATGACGGCTTCTTTGGGGTAATCAACAATCTCCTCCCCGAGATACTATCCCCATTTCTACTACCCATCCTCGCGTCTCTCTCGGCAGGGGAACGCGACGACTACTTTAGGGAGACCGGGTTCTTCGACGAAGATTTTAACGAGGCAATGAGAAGAATGTGGAGGAACCGAGACGGCGGAGAAAGAATCCCTATCAGAGAGAGAGAAGACAGGGAAGTAGACGAAGAAGAAGAGACCACCACCGTGGTCAATAGCTCCAGGGAAGGGACTCCCCTGTCCTTTCGCAGCACTCCTCCGCCTCAGGTCGCTAGAAGGACAGAACCACTTCGCGGACGACCCCAGAGACTACAACGGCAGGATGCAATCGCACTATCCCCCGACTCATTCATTGTGTCCGCTATCAGAGGAAGAAGAAGCCAGCCGTATATCTACCAGACAGGGTCTCCGCGAGCTACAACACCTAATAGGGAATACCACCCCCGAACACCCTCTCCACCCTACACACGACCTCTTCCCCCTCCACCTAGACGTGCTACTGCTCCCGCCCAGCTTACTGCGATCGATGACCCGGGAGCAACAACAAGTACACAACGATTTGGTACGACTGAAAAGCGTTGTTTCACCTGCAACCGGACGGGCCATTTCCGGGTTGAATGCCCGCATTACACGTGCCCTCACTGCAAAACGAGTGCTCCAGGCCACCCTCAAAAATTCTGTCCACAGATACAGTGTCCCGTCTGCAACTCACTGGGCCACTCTCGAGTCGAATGCCCCCTACATCGAGCCAGGTACGACTCTGACGAGGACCTGGAAGTGCACATATGGAACGAGGGCAACAATTCCGACGGAGGGGGAGTTAGTCTTTAAAGGGGAAATGCAGGGGAAAATAACTGAAGCGGTGCTTCAGTTCTACGAGGGGGGTAATGTTATAGAACGGTACGATTATTGGTTTGAGTATGATACGTTGATTCCTTCTCCCCCAGAGTACCAGTCTCTCCCAAGGGAAGACGCTCTGGCCTTTGGTATAATTTCCATGGGGAGGCTCATGGAAGAGAACCTCTACGCCTACCTAGAATCACCGATCGTACCCATAATGTTGGGGGATCACGCACAATCTCCATGGTAGCTAATCGCATAGCCTCCCTTTTCATTTCCGCTACGTACTTCATCCTCGAGGCCTTACGTTCAACTTCTACACCTCGAGGACACCGCATGTTAACTTCATTTCCGTCTTTGACTCATTCCGCAGTAAGAGCACTGCCCGGCATGAGGAAACCTCATGCCCTGGTCCGTGCTCGATCCACCTCATTATATAAAGAGTCCCCTTGTACTTGTAACAGTAGCTAGTTCTACGCAATCATACCAAGCTACAAGCGAGCTAGTGAAAGACTCTAAAGAAGAACTCTAACTGCAACAATCGACTCCCAAGAGAAAGGGACCACTCCCTGAGAAGACATCGCGCGTAGTTTGGCTTAACATTAACACCGTCCAGGTACCGGGTTAGTTCATTCTTTTCTTTTTGAACGTATGGAGGGGGGTTTGAGGGTCCTGGTGTGTTTACTGCCCTTATGTGTTGGTGTGTTCCTCCCCTTCCTCTCCCTCTATATCCTCCTTTTCCCCTGTTTCCTTTGTGGTTCCTGGTGCTGCATCCTTCTTTGTGGCAGATGAAACATAGATTTCTTTTGATGTGGTCTGCTTTTTCTACAGAGGATAAGTGGACTGCATCTATGTCCATAGCGTTGGGGTCTTTTCTGGACGTGGAGTGGTCTGTCCAGTAAGGCCTTGTTTTCTTTCCTTTTCCTAGGATGCTTCTAATTCTCCTTTGTTGTATGTGGAACTTGCTTGCTTGTTCTACCCATTCCAGTAGGGTAGTGGGGATTTCCTTCTGGGAGAGGACCATTGTGGCCAATTCAGGATCTAGTCCTTTGGCAAACTGATCTACGACTGCTGCATCGTCTGGTTTTCTTCCTGATTTGGTGAATACCAATTGGAATGCAGATATGTAGTTCTTGAATCCGCTTTCTTCATCTTTTACGTTTTGTTTGAGGGTTTCCAATGTTTCTCTTGCTTCTTGCTGAACATCGTAGGGGTAGAAAGTTGCAAGGAAGTTTTTCTTGAAGTCTGCCCACATGAAGTCGGGCAGATCTTGATGTTCTAGGTAAAATGCTTCTGCAAAGTACTTTCCTCTTCCTTTGGACATTTTGTTTAGGGTGATGATTATCTTTTGCCCATCTTCGGTGTATATTCTTCTGTTCATGGTGAAGTACCCCTCCATTGCTAGTATCTATCTCATGGCGTCCTCAGCTTGTCTGGTGAAATCTTCAGATAGCCCTGCTTTGAGTTCTACTGGTTTGTCTCCCATGTTGTCTGTTGTTCCGTATGGATCAGGGATAGGGTCAGGTATCCAGAATTTGGGAGCTTTCGGGGGTTGTTCTCTTTGTTTCCCTTTTCCAGCTATTTTAACCTCCAAGGTCCTTTCTGGGGAGTATGGTGGTTCGGGGTAGGCTGCTTTCTGTCATTCCTCCTCTTGTTGTTGTCTCCACTTGTATGACTCCTCGTATTCGCGATCGATCCTTTCTTGTTCAGATAAGGTTGGAGAGATGGGTCTTACTACCACTCTTGGTTCTTCTTCCTCTGGTGGAGGGAGTTCAGGAACGAAGCGAGGTGGTGGTGGGGTGACAGGGTCTTGTTCAGTGGAGGATGGAGAGGGAGTATGGGAACGGGTGGAGAACTTGGGCTTTCGGACGAAAATTTTATAGATGGGTGGATCTCCTCAAGTCAATGCTTGGGAGTATGGGCAGCTAGTTCTTTTGTTAACGTTAAGCCAAGCTATAGCGAAGGCTGCCTTGTTCTTTCTTGTTCTTTGGTGATTCTTCTTTAGAGTCTTTCACTAGTTCGTTTGTAACTTGGTATGATTGCGTAGAACTAGCTACTGTATCAAGTACAGGATGAATGCTTTTATATACCTTGAGACTCTCAGCATGGACCAGGGCACGAGGTGGCCTCATGCTTGGCTATGCTGACTGCAGAACGAGTCAAGCTCAGAAATGAATGTTAACATGAGGCGACCTCAAGGTAAGAAGGTTTGAAATGTAAGACCTCGAGGCAAGGCTATGTAGCAGAAATGAAGAGGGGCTGTCCCATAGCTACCAGGAAGACTGAATGTGGTCCCCTAACATAATGGGCACGATCGGTGCTTCTAAGAAGGCATAAAGGTTCTTCTCCATAAGTTGCCCCATGGAGACTATCCCAAAGGCCAGAGCGTCCTCACTACGGAGAGACTGGTACTCTGGGGAAGAAGGAATCAATGTATCATACTTGAACCAATAATTGTACCATTCTATAACAAAGCATGATGGCAACTCTTCCTCCAAGACTTCAATCTCAACTTCATCCACACACTTGGCACCAGAATGGCACTAGCTGATGCTCTCTCCCAAAAAGACAAAGTAAATATGACAGAAGATAATCAAGCCATCACCCTATTACCCAACCACTTGTTCGTCAGAAAGTTAGACCTAGAACTGGCAGAAAAGATAGCAACCTCCTTGACAAAAGACCCACTAGTCCTCAAAGCACTACAAGCAATACAAGAAGAAACATCCTTATTCAAAAGAGCATCTCCAGCAGACTGGAGTTACTCAAACAACCAGCTCTTTTACAAAGGATGGCTATATATACCCCCTAACCTCCAAAGCCCATTACTCAAGGAACTCCACTCCTCTCCTATTGGAGGGCATGAAGAAGTTCTCAGAACCATCACTCGCACCCAAAGAGATTACTGGTGGCCGGGAATGACATCATTCATTAGGAAATATGTTACAGGCTGCGCGATCTGTCAAGCCTACAAGGCGAACACTCATCCCAGCGTGCCAGCCCTATCTCCTATCTGCTCACAAGCAACCCACCCCTTTTAGCAAATCTCTATTGATCTTATCACTGATCTACCACCTAGCGATGGTGCTGATTCTATATTGGTTGTGGTCGACCATGGGCTTATGAAGGGGGTAATTTTCCTAAAAACCAATAAAACAGCATCCGCAGCCGACATAGCAACCCTCTTCTTCAAACATGTATTCCCCCGCTTTGGACTACATGACTCTTGTATATCGGACCGAGGACTACAATTCACCTCAGCATTTGCATGAGAACTATCCTGCCTACTGAAGTATGACCTAAAACTATCCACTGCATTCCATCCACAAACCGATGGAGAAACAGAAAGAGTAAATCAGGAACTAGAAACCTACCTAAGGATATTCTGCAGAAAAGATATATCCAAATGGGCCAAACTCCTCCCTATCGCCGAATTCTCCCACAACTCTGCCATACATTCCTTAACTGGACAAACTCCATTTTATCTCATGTATGGATATGAGCCGAGAAGCTACCTGAAGATTGGAAAAATGTTCATCCCACACCTAGAAAATAGGCTAAAGGAAATAGAAGAAGCACGAAAAGAAGCCCTAGCAGTACACAAAATAATACAAAGAATAATGAAAGAAAGGATAAAGTCTAGTTTCAAACCATGGAAAATAGGAGAAAAAGTATGGCTTGAAGGAAGAAACCTCAGGACACACTACAAATCGAGGAAATTCGCACCCAAAAGAGAAGGACCCTTTGAAATCATCAAAGTCCTCTCACCCATCACGTACAAATTAAAGCTACCAAGACAATGGAAAATTCATGACGTGTTCCACGCCTCTCTGCTTTCCCCATACAAACAAACCCAGGAACATGGCCCCAGTTTCGCCGAACCTCTGCCAATAACGATAAAAGGGGAAGAAGAATTCGAAGTTGAAAAGATCATCTCACACCGAGGAAGTGGGAACCGAAGACAGTACCTAGTGGCGTGGAAAGGATACACCACATCGGAAAATACATGGGAACCAGAACGGAACATAACAAATGCATGGGCCATCCTCAAAGCGTATAAAACCTGGCATAACTTGAACTGAAGAAACTCATCAGCCCCACCAAGCCAATAAACCCACTGCTACTACAATATCTTCCACTCTTGCCCCCACCGTCCTCAACAAGAAACTCCCTATCCAAGTCCAACACCTCCCTGCCAACGCCTGCAGAATGCTATATGGGGTAGTTATTGGAAACCCAGTCGCATGCTATGCCCTAGAACACGACCCCTGGTACACCGAAAACCACCGCCTCATTGAAGGCATCGAACTCTACCGGACATTCAAAACATTGTCACTCACTCACACCCTCTGCTGCCCACAAGGGCTACCCGCGCCCTACGACAACGTGATGACCTGCACCTTGGCCAATGCCAAGAGACAAGTCCTTGACCTCCTCCATAACGATGGATTCTTCGGGGTAATCAATAACCTACTCCCCAAAATCCTATCCCCATTCCTCCTCCCCATTCTTGCATTGCTATTGGCTGGAGAACGAGACAACTACTTCAGGGAGATAGGGTTCTTTGATGAAGATTTCAACAAGGCAATGAGAAGAATGTGGAGGAACCGAGATGGAGGAAAAAGGATACCCATCAGGGAAAGAGAAGATAGGGAGGTTGATGAAGAGGAAGAAGAAGCCACTACGGTGGTAAATAGCTTGAGAGAAGGTACCCCCCTCTCCTTTTGCAGTACCCCACCCCCTCAAGTCACTAGAAGAACTGAACCGCTCCGAGGACAACCACAAAGAATGCCATGAGAAAACACAGAAGTCCTCTCTTCCGACTCGTTCATCACATCCGCCATCAGAGGAAGAAGAACACAACCGTATGTCTATCAGACAAACCCTTTGCGAACTCCAACACCTGGTAGGGAGTACCATCCCCAAACACCCTCTCCACCTTATATACAACCTCTTGCCCCTCCACCTCGATGTGCTACTGCTCCTGCCCAGCTTGTTGCTATTGATGACCTGGAAGCAACAACTAGTACACAACGATTTGGTCCGATTGAAAAACATTGTTTCACCTGCAACCAGCTGGGCCATTTCCAGGTTGAATGCCCACATTACATGTGCCCTCACTGCAAGAAGAGTGCTTCAGGCCACCCTCAAAAATTCTGCCTGGAAGTACAATGTCCTGTCTGCCACTCATTGGGCCACTCTCAAATCGAGTGCCCCTTACATTGAGCCAGGTACAACTCCAATGAGGACTTGGAGGTACACGTGTGGAACGAGGGCGACTATTCTGATGGAGGGGGAGTTGATCTTTGAAGGGAGGATGCAGGGGAAAATAACTGAAGCGGTGCTTCAGTTTTACGAAGGGGGTAATGTTATAGAACGGTACGATTATTGGTTTGAGTTCAATACTTTAATTCCTTCGTCCCCAGAGTACCAGTCCCTTCGTACGGAGGATGCTCTGGCCTTTGGAATTGTTTCCATGGAACAACTCATAGAAGAGAACCTTTACACCTTCCTGGAAGCCCTGATTGTCCCCATAATGATAGGGGATCACGTTCAGTCTCCATGGTAGCTTCAAGATAACTTCTTTTCATTTCCGTTACATAGCCTTACCTCAAGGCCTTATGTTCTATCTTCCTGCCTCAAGGGGACCACATGTTATATTCATTTCCGCCTCTGACTCATTCCACAGTAGAGCATAGCCTACCATGAGGTAGCCTCATGCCTTGGTCCATGCTCAGATTCCTCTAGTATATAAAGCATTCTCTTGTACTTGATACCATAGCTAGTTCTACGCAATCATACCAAGTTACAAGCGAACTAGTGAAAGACTCTAAAGAAGCCAACAAGCAATTAAGAAGAACCTAGAGGAAAACCAAAGGAGTCATTGCTGCAGCTTGGTTTAACATTAACAAATGTACTATAAACCATACAATAAGGTCTGGTGTATAGTGTAAGTACTGCTTATCATATAAGCACTGTGGGCATAGGGCATAACCCTTAGCCCTAAGATCACCACTGTGGCAGAGATCCCCATGTGGCACAGAACTATGTAAGGTTCCATTGTGAAACTGTGAAGTGGTGTAAAGAAGAGTGATGATGTTAATGTTAAGCCAAGCTATAGTGAAGGCTGTCTTGTTCTTTGTTCTTTGGTGATTCTTCTTTAGAGTCTTTCACTAGTTTGCTTGTAACTTGGTATGATTGCGTAGAACTAGCTACCGTATCAAGTACAGGATGAAGGCTTTTATATACCTTGGAACTCTCAGCATGGACCAGGGCACGAGGTGGCCTCGTGCTTGGCTATGCTGACTGCAGAACGAGTCAAGCTCGGAAATGAATGTTAACATGAGGCGACCTCAAGGTAAGAAGGTTTGAAATGTAAGACCTCGAGGCAAGGCTATATAGTGGAAATGAAGAGGGGCTGTTCCATAGCTACCAAGAAGACTGAACGTGGTCCCCTAACATAATAGGCACGACCAGTGCTTCTAAAAAGGCATAAAGGTTCTCCTCCATGAGTTGCCCCATGGAGACTATTCCAAAGGCCAGAGCGTCCTCGCTACAGAGAGACTGGTACTCTGGGGAAGAAGGAATCAATGTATCATACTCGAACCAATAATTGTACCGTTCTATAACAGATGATGGGCATCAAGAAGCATGAGTGATGCAAATGGAAAATGATCTCCATTGTGGAAAGATCATATTGTAAAGTGGAAAAGAATGTAATGAAATAGACCAGTTGGCATACCAGTACAAACTAGTCCATTGTGCAGACAACAGTTGCATGCTTGCAACAAGAGTGGCCTCACCTCTGGACAGCCTCTGGCTCAGCATTTGGTCATTATTCCATATGTGGCTCTCACTGGGCTTCCTCTTTATTCCCTTGCCTGGCCTCATGACCATGTTATCTATTGTCTCTATGCTATGGACTTTGTCTAGTCACTACGTGCAACCTGTCAATGTTTTATGGGATTCTCTTCACCATTATATCCATCTCCTCCATTTGACAGCCTTAGGATTGTCTCAATAGTCTACTCTATTCTGTAATGCTTGGCCAACATTAACAATTTCTCTGGAAATCCAAAAGATGCTATGAGATGAATGAACATAACTCTTTATCATGGTCAAAATTTTGCTAACAAGCCATAGCAAAAATCTGAAAATTGCTGGTTTTATCCATATTATATATGTCTATTTGTCTATTAATTTTCCATATTTGTTCATTTATTGGTTGTTCTGTAATTCATTTTCTAGTTTATATCATTGATCATTCTTGATTTTCTTTTGATATGCATTTGTTTCTTTCATCATATTTCTTTCACACTTAACATCTCATCACAAAGTGTACCCAAAGTGTACCAAATCTCCTTGCTAATTAACCTCTATTATTCTTAAAATCTTACTATTTAGCCATGCAAAAAATTCCAAAAAATTCCAAAATTCTTGATTATACAATCCTACATTTCAAGGGGGTCCTGAAATGTGGGTTACCCTACTATATAACTTCATTTTCTTATTATACAGTATTATCATGTCAATAGATTATATATTTGTTATTTTACTCTAATCCTATGGCTATCCCCCATTTCAGGGAGGTTATGAAATACATCATACTCTACTACATAACTTTATTTTCTCATTATATAATATTATCAAGTCAATAAATTATATGTTTGCTATTT
>JBBPTE010000496.1:0-17059 GCA_038093935.1 Tylopilus cf. pallidocervicolor | reverse complement strand
GGACGTTGGCCTTGGTCATAGAGTTCCCAAGCTTATGGATCCGAATTGCATTAAATCTAGATAAATACTGTGCCCATTGAGCTTGTTGCTGGTTGAGATCCTGTTTCATCATAAAAAATTGAAGGTTTACATGGTCATTCCAGATTTCAAAGGGGTGTCTAGCATCTTCCAGATAGTGTCACCATTGTTCGAGTGCTTGGATGACATCTAGCATCTCCTTATCAGCAATGGGGTAGTTACATTCCTGGTCTATCATCAAGTGACTGGAATAGGTGACTGGATGCCATTTTCCTTCTTTGAGAATAGATAGCATAGCCCCTGTGGCATAGTAAGAGCTGTTGGATTCTAGGTGGAATTGACAATCAATGTTTGGATAAGCAAGAACTGGTGTGGTTGTGAAGTGAAGTTTGAGCATATCAAACACTTCCTGTTGAGCTTCACCCCAAATGAAAGGGGTGTCCTTCTTTGTGAGATCATTGAGTGGTCTGGCCACTTTTGAATAGTCTTTAATGAATCTCTAATAGAAGTTTGCTAAGCCCATAAAGCTTTATACTCTGCAAAGATTCTTTGGTGCAGGCCATTCTAGGACAGCTTGAACCTTAGCCAGATCCATCTTTATTCCATTTGTGGAAATGATCATTTCAAGGAAGTCATCTTCCTTGGTCCAAAATGTGCATTTCTTCGGTTTAACAAATAGGTTGTTTTTCCACAGCCTGTGCAGGACTTCAAGAACAATTTGATCATGTTTACTTGATCATCTGTCTTGGTAAATATCATTAGATCATCTATGTAGACCACCACTACATCATCCATATCAGCAAAGATTTCATTCATCATTGCTTGGAAGGTGGCAGAAGAATTCCATAACCTGAAGTATATGACTAAGGGTTCAAATGCACCTTTGAAGCAAATGAAAGCAGCTTTCCATTCATCATCTTTCTTGATTTGAATGTTGTTGTAACTCCACTGGAGGTCCATTTTTGTAAATAGTTTAGCTCCCTGAAGCTTGTCAATAAGTTAGGAGATGAGTGAAAGGGGATAATTATTTTTGATGGTATGCTCATTAAGGTATTGGTAATCCTGTATCATGCACTTCTTTTTGTCCTTTTTTGAAATGAAGAATATGGAGAAAGTTTGAGGGGACTTAGGGAGGTGGATGTAGCCCTTAGCCAGCTGGTCATTCAAAAATGCTTTGACCTCTTCTTGTTTCATTACTGAAAGGGGAATCAATCTACCCTTTTTTGGTTTAAAGGTATCTTTGAGATCAATTGTGTAATCTCACAGTTTTCTAAGTGGCATGCATTTGGATTCCTTTTTTGAGAATACATTGGTAAATTCTAGATATTCTTTAGGTACCAAGTCTTTGACTCTTGGTTTCAGAGCTTGGTCCTGTAAAGTGTCTTGTACTTTCTTTTTTTGTTCTAGTTGCACTTCTTGTTACAATCCTTACATAACAGACAACAGACTTAGACGGATTTTTCTTTCTTTCTTCTAAATCACGATAATGGACGCATCTTATCTTTTATCTTTCGCAGACCCAGCACAAGAGTGCACGGTAGGACTCGCAGTTTTCCCAAAGGGAACTCGGGATCACTAGGTTCCATCTGACTCTGAGATACTCGCCCGATCCGGATCTTAACCGATTTAGGATATGGAGATCTCTGTCACTTTATTTTCATTTCCGCTTTATGCCTTGACAGCGATCATCTCCCACTGCCACATCTATGATGAGGCATATTACTTTCATTTCTGCTCAGGGTTATCCCCAGCTTCCATTCTTTTCATTTCTGCCCCATAGCCTCGATGGCTTCTCTTCTTTTTGATTCCCGTTATTACAAACGACTGATAACGTATCTCGGCTATGCTAGAGAACGTTATGCCATTGGCTAGCATAGACCGCTATCCAGACTTCAGGATTGGTCAATAGCTGTAGTTCAAACATGTACATACAGCTCCATAGTCTATATATACCGGGAGACATTGAGGCTACGGTCCTCAGTCTAGTCTCTTGGAGTTTTCCCTTCAAGCGACTTTCAATTCTTGAGTACTAGTGCAAACCTAAAGCTTCGCTCTACGTGATCTTGCTATAAGGTTGTTTCACTTCTAGTGCTCTAATGGTGGTGTGCACCTCATATTGAAGAGCTTCCTCCTCCTTTTCCATGAGTCATAAGGCCAACAGCTTGCTCTGTAGCTGATGACAATGATAGAGGCAATGTGTCATATGGACCATGCACTGGGTCCAGTCAATTTCAGGATTGTAATGCTTAAGCCATTTATAGCCTAAGATTAAAGCATTCTTCCCTAGATCGGTGACTTCTGCCATAACCTTTTCACAATGTCCCTGAAATTCTACCACTAGCTCTGTAGCATGGGAAATAGAGCCAGTGGAGTTTTTGGTTCCATCAATGTTATAAATAGAGATTTCATGTTGGAGTTTCATAAAAAAAAGCTTGGAATCTTGCATCCATTTTTGGTCAATAAATATGGCATTGGCTCCACTATCAAGGAGTGCTTTTGTAGGAGTATAATTATCTTCACAGCAGTTAGCAAAGGAGGCAATACAGATGTCAAGAAGGATCTCATGATCCTGGTGGAGATTCCAGATGAAGATGTCTTTGGAAAACTCCTCTTCTGGAAGTCCATGTGGAGTTGTAGGAATAGGAGAATTAAGTACTGGTATAACACTTCAGCTGAGCCTCTTTGAGGGCTTCCCTGTTGGCAAGAAAGAATCTGTTAAATTAGTGTGGGAAAGTTCAGAGATGTCCAAGACATCTGATTCCATACATTCATTGATCATAAGTAAAGAGAAATGATTTAGAGAGGAGATTTTTTGTGATTTTTGTACATAGTAAGAAGAAAATTGCAGATAAGAAGAAAAATTATCTAGGCCCTTATCATTCCTGACATGGCTTAGGCTCTGCCTTTTTCCAACTTAGATGCTAAATTTTCATAATTTTGGAACCAAGCCTGGGCAGCCTTGAAGTCCATTCCTTGTATATTGGCCATTTAATCATGGCCTTTTTCTTTGATTTCCTCCTTTGGAGAAGGTGCAGTGTTACTATTTGTCTGGGTCCTTGGCATGGATCAGACATATTCCTTATCAGTGCTTTTATTGTCTTTCCAGGATGTTATGCCATTGTTGATGGCACATGCTTGGCAGGTTTTCTTTTTTAAGCACTCTTTCTTGTGAAAGCAGTCTTTTACTGATTTTTATCCACACTCCATACACTACTTAAGGTCCAGGTGCTTGCAGTTGACAGTAAAGTGTCCTTTATCTCCACAGCCATAATATTCATGGATGGTGGTCCTTGCTGCATCTATGTCCATGGCATTGGGGTCTTGGGCTTTTGTCCTTAGCTCAGCACCTCATGTGGTGCCTCATGCCAGTAATTTCACTAAGTTTTCCCTTTCTCCTTGTTGGCAAAGGTAGATGGAAAAGGTGTCTATACTTGTTGGATAACTTTCTTGTCTTGTGTACTGTTTCACGATTTCCTGATCCATATGATGGTAGAGGAGATCAATGAGGTGTGCTTCATCCAGTTCTGCTATGAACTGGTGTGATTTGAACTTGAACAGAAAGGTCACCATATCTTGCTTTCCTTGGATGAGGTGGAGTAGCTGCTGTTTATGCCACTCTTTGTCATTGAGAGGACAGAAGTGCTGCAGCATGACTTTTGTGAATTCATTCCATGAAGGCCATCCCCTTGTTTGAGCACTTTGGTAAATGGTGTTTGCAACTCTTGCAGTGTCACCTTTCTTCTAGCCCAAACAGCAGATCAGTCAGTGAGGGTGATGGGGTTTTTTTCCTTCCACATTAATATTTTGTCCCACCATTTGTTAAAAACATGGCCCCTTGTCCTGTCAAAGTCTCTAGGGTCTGCTATTATTTTCAAAAGCTTAAGTTCTCTATAAAAAGCTGCTCCTGATGCTCCTGCAGATATTGCTACTATTTGGTCTTCTACTTGTGTCAAATTGTCTTTTGGGAGATACAAGGCTTCTCATTGGTTGTCAATAATATTGGACAGCCTTTTGTGCTGTCTTCAGGTGGACTGGTGTGCCTCTTCTGAGGCTTTGTGAAACAACTCTAAACCTAAGTGTAAAGTGGTGGTTCTCAAGTTACCAGAGTATAGTGCTAGTGGATGAGAGGAAAGAACCAAGAGGACTTGACTGAGGACTGAGCCTCATCAAGGTTCTGCTTTATATATTGTCTAGTGTATTTGTACATGTTTGGCTTCTAGCTACATATACAGTAATCCCTGTGTCCTGCAAGGGTTCAAGTCATTAAGACTGCTATATGCATTGTGTACCAGGCAAGGATGCAGCCTCTGGCTAGTAATACTGTTAGTCCAAGCTGGTACCCAGTATCCAGTCTAAATAAGGAAACAATATATCTATATAAGATCTAATTTCTGTACTCTGGTGGAGGAATGGAAGAGAAGGTCTATGGTCCTATGCAGGTTGTGGAGTACCCAGTATCCAGACTCTGATTGATTCATTGGAAATTAACTGCCATATCACTGATGTGGAAGAATAGAAGTGGAGAAGAAAAGAAGGGTGCCACTAGAGCAGTGTGAACAGTAATTAAAGGTGACTCATGTCCATATCCTAGATCCAAAGATCTGAATTGGGCAATAGTCATCGTTGTAATGTAAGAAGTACTACCAGTGATCATAGGACTCTTGAATACTGGTGTCATCCATGCACCTAGTGCTGGGACTGTAAAGATAAGTGATAAGATGTGTCCATTATCATGATAAGATAAAGGAAAAGAAAAGAAAACAACTAAGTCTGATGTTTGTTGTGCAGTGACTGCAACACTTTGAGATAAAGTCTTAGCTGAACAGCTAATTTAGCAATGTTAAGGTGCCCATGTCCAGCAAGAGCTGTTAAGGTGGTGGCAAGAACAGGAGGGAGAACTGTTTGCAATATTATAGGGGTGGGAACTATAGCTTGGGATCTGAACATTTTGTTTGTCTAAGGGATTGTCTTATTTCTTAAAAGAACTTCTTGTAGTCTACTCTCTTTATTGCCCTAAGCTTTTTTACTGTAGAGGGAATGTGGTAACTTGGGATTGGTCCTTCTTCAATTCTAAAGGCATTCTGTATGTATATCTTCCTTTGCCATTTGGTAGGAGGAGGAGTTGGTGAGACAACCCTAAGGCTGCTATACAGAGGGATGGACCCTTAGGCAACAAGGATCCCATAGTGCTAATAGGTCGCCATGGACATAGACATAAACCTGAATTGGGGAGAAATAGATAACATGGGCCATAGCTAAAACAACCCTCAAGGCTGTATAGAGGAGTGACCAAGGAATGACCTCAGCCATTGTAAAGACCAGACAGGCTGCTGTAGAGACATGTGGACTGAAGTGGTGTGTAGCAGAGAAGGTAATATATGGGTGAGAGCCCAGGCAAGGGATAAAGATGAAAGAATGGCACAGTGAGCCCTGCAAGAGCCATGCTGTAGAGTAACTGCTGTGTGCTGAGCCAGAGGCTATCTGGAGGTGAGGCATCTCTCATCAAGCATCAAACTTGAGGGGCAAACTCCAAGAGATTAAAGCTGGGATGAGCCAGCAATAGCTCTTGGGTATATATAGACGTTTTACATATACTACATAAGTGACTATTACTAATCATTGATAAGCCCTAGCCTATAGCATAAGTGGCTCTTATCATAGTAGCACCAAGGGCATAAAGGGATGGCAGCCCCTTATCCTAAGGTTGCTGGTGGTGCAACCTGTATGTAAATCTAATCCCTTAAGGAAGAGGTGGAAATAAGAAAGGGATGTCAATGGAGATCAGTGGCATATGAAGATGAAGTAGGGAGATTCCCATTGAGGGAAGCCATAACAGTATGTAAAGTGTAAAATAATGAGTGAATACATAAGGCCAGTGGGTGTACTGACATGAAACGGTCTGTTGTGCAGACAATGTTGCATGCTTGCAACAATAGCCCAGGCAAAGGTAAAAGGAAAGAAGAGACCACAGTGAGCCTAGTGAGAACTGTGGTTGGAGTAATGGTTGAGATGCCAAGCCAAAGGCTATCTAAAGGTAAGGCCACTCTTGTAGACATCAAGCTTAGGGAAAACCTCCAAGAGACTAAGCTGGGGCTAACTAGTGAAGGCTCTCAAGCTTATATAAGCATAAACTATATAATACTACTATATTCATATGATAAGGCCTAGCCTATAGTGTAAGTGCTGCTTATTATAGAAGCATCAAGGGCATAAAGGGGTGGCAGCCCCTTATCCTGAGGTCACTGGTGGCGCATCATTACATAGAGCCTCCCATGAGGTGTGATAAGAAAAGAGGTGTCAACAGGAATCAGTGACATAAAAAGATGAAGAGGATGTTGCAAGCATGCAACTGTCGTCTGCACGACAGACTGGTTCATGCTGGTACGCTCACTGGCCTTACTTTACAATTACATTTATGTTCTTTATGACTTACGTTTACGATTCCCATGACAGGGATCTCACCTTTTCATCTTCTTACGCCACTGATCCTCATCATCATTCTATTGTTGGCACGGCCTCATAGGTTATGACTTACATAATGATGCACCACTGGCGACCTCAGAGTAAGGGGTCTGCCACCCCTTTACGCCCTCAGTGCTTCTACAATAAGAGCACTTTATGCTATAGGCTAAGGCTTGTTGTATGATATGGGCAGTACAGCCCTACAATTATGTAACTTAGATAGCTTGATGCTATATAAGCCTGAGAGCCTCAGCTGGCATCCCCAGCTTAGTCTCTTGGGGTTTACCCCTTAAGCTCAACGCCTCTTACAAGGGCAGTTCCGCCTTAGGATGGCCTCCTATTTGGCATATGACTGTTATTCCATGCACGGCTCTTGCTGGGCTCACTGTGCTCGCCCCCTCTTTATTCCTTGCCCAGCCATACGGCCATGTACTTCCTTCTCTCATACATTTACGATCCGCTTCACCGTCTGTGGCAACCTATCAGCTAGTGTGGCAGTTACGTCAATGGCTACACTCCGATGTACAGCCTTGAGGGTTGTCACAGAGGGAGATTCCCATTGAGGGATGCCATATTGTATCATAAAGTGGAAAAAAAATGAAATGAACTAGTCCAGTTTGCATACTGGCACAAGTTAGTTTGTCATGCAGACAACAGTTGCATGCTTGCTGAAATAACCTAAACCCTGGAGTAGAGTGACTTGGACTTTGGTTGCCTTGTAGAACTTGGACTGGTGAGTGTATAGCAGTGGTACTGCTAGACACTAGGTTCTAGGGAATACACCAGAAGAACTAGACTTAGGACTCAGCCTCACTAGCCCCTGGTTTATATATTCACAGTGTGTGGCTATGCTACTACCAGAGTGGCATGTCTAAGGTGAGTCTGTATGTCTAGACTAGCCAAAAGCATATTGAGCTCAGGACATGTCAGCGCCTGAGTAAGCATGTGAGTCATGCTAACAGAGCCATGACTGTGGAGTGACTAAGTGGCACACTGCCAACCCAACAAGGCAGAGCGGTAATTAAATAAGAAGTGAACAGAAATGAAAAGAAGTATACAGCCTAGCTGTGGGAGAATGGAAGAGAAGCCGTCAAGACTGTGAGATGGAAATAAATGTACTATGCCACATCATAGATGTGGCAGTGGGAGATGAATGCCATCTAGACATAAAGCAAAAATGAAAAAGAAGATATCAGATATCTCCATATTCTAAATTGGTTAAGATCTGGATTGGGCAAGTATTTCAGTGACAGATGAAACTTAGTGATCCCAAGTCTTGATGGGGTGAGACTACAAGTCCTTCCATGCACTTCTTGTGCCAGGTCTGTGAAAGTAAAGATAAGATCTGTCCATATGTGTGATAAGATAAGGGAAAAGAAAATAATGCCAAGTCCATAATTGCATTGTAGTCTATTTGCAATACTACCCCCTTTCTATTGGTTAGCTTCCAGATGACTATGGAAAGGTTAAGAGGATATAAAGGGAGAGGGTTATGCATGGTGCATTGTCAAGATGTCTTTTGTTGTTACTCTCATTCTTGTTATCCTCTTTATCATCTGGGTCATTTTTGTGACCATAATGGGTTTATCCATATTCCTATCATGGATGTCTGCTGTCCATGGGATTCCAATGGCCCTGAATCTCCATCTCCATAAGCATTTCATTAATTGTCATTTAGTATGCTGAGGTTGTATTTAATAGTTGGACATCATGTTGTTTCATATGTGTTATACAATCCTAGTTGGATGATGAGGGGTGGATCACTTATGGGTATGAGGCAGAGTCCCAATTCCAAGATCAGTTGCATGCTCAGCAGGTGGTGGATATTAGAGAGAATATTGGCAGGCCATTGTTAGATCCACCGATGGGATTAGATATGGGGGTGGGTGTGGGGGCAGGATGGAATTAAATTAATTCTAGGCAGTTGAAAGGAACTTCTTGGGAAAATCGGATTTTATTGATAGGATCGTGTGTTGGTTTGAATAAAAATAGAAAATCTGCAGGGTCAATGGAAAGGGATCAGGGAACAGAGGGGTAGGATTTGTGAAATTTGGCGATTGATGCCTTTGCATGCATGATATTTCCTATAGGTTCCCATGTCCAATTGGTTTTGTTGTAGCCCTTCCAGTGTATTAAATATTCTAGTTGGTTTCTCTTGTAGTGTGAGTCAACAATGAAATCAACTTCCCATTTATTGTCTCTGTCCTCCATAACCCATATGGGGCCTGGGTGTCTGTGACAACCCTCAAGGCTGTGCATTGAAGTGCAGCCATTAGACGTTATAACTGCTGCACGAGCTGATAGGTCGCCATAGACAGTGAGCGGATCATAGTCGTAGAAGAGAAAGAAGTACATGACCATAAGGCTGGGCAAGGAATAATGAAGGGGCAAGCATGGTGAGCCCAGCGAGAGCCGTGCATATAGTAATGCCAGGTTTCAGGATGGAGGCTATCTATGCCCCTACTGGTAGGCACTCTCGTATTGATCGTCAAACTTGAGGGGTAAACCCCAAGAGACTAAGCTGGGGATGCCAGCTGAGGCTCTCAGGCTTATATAGCACAGCTATGTAAGTTACATAATCGTACTACTTGTATTGTACGATAAGCCTTAGCCTATAGCATAAAGTGCTCTTATCGTCGAAGCACCAAGGGTGTAAAGGGGTGGCAGCCCCTTACCCTGGGGTCGCTGGTGGCGCATCATTATGTAAGTCGTAACCTATGGTGCCATGCCAATAATAGAATGATGACGGGAATGAGTGGCATAAGAAGATGAATCGGGTGAGATTCCTGTCATGGGAATCGTGAATGTAAGTGAAAATAAACATGTACATATTACCGTAAAGTAAGGCTGGTTTGTGTACCGGCATGAACCAGTCCGTTGTGCAGATGACAGCTGCATGCTTGCAACAGTGTCATACTAGTTGGCCTTCAAGGCATTCCTTATATGGTTTGACCCAGGATACATTGACTATAGGGTGTATGCACATAGTGCAGGGTAGCCATAACATAACTGCATTTGATCCAGCCAATGCTGTGATGGTGTAAGGGCCTAGCCACCTTTTGGTTAGTTTCTTGCTAGCCCTGGTTAATTTAAGATTTTCTATACTAAGCCAGACTTGCTGGCCAACAGTGTAAGTCAGTGCCTTAGACTGGTGTCTATTTGCTTGACTTTTCATATGTTCCTGCACATGGATGATGTTCTGCTTCACCTCAGCAAGAAGTGTGAGGAATTCATCAGCAGCAGGGGCTTTACTTTGTGCAGTCAATGAGGTAGAGGGTCCTGTCCAAATAGGGTAAGAGTATGTCACTTCAAAGGGTGATCATTTTGTGGCAGAGTGCTTCTTGTTGTTGATGGAGAAATATGTGATTAAGAGCCAATCAGGCCAATCACATTGTTGGTCAAAGCAATAGATACATAAAAACTTGCCCACTTCTTTGTTAACAATCTCAGATTGTCCATCAGTTTGTGGGTGAAACAAGGTGGATAATTTAGTTTCTATTCCAAGCCTGTGGTTGACTTCTTTTATGACTTCTGATGTGAACTGCAGGCCACAATTGGAAGTTATAGATTTAGGTAAACTATGGTGTTTCCACACATGATTCATAAATAGCTTGGCAGTCTCTATGGTGGAGATGGCCTTGATGCAAGAGATCAGTTCTACTTCTTTATTAAAATGGTTGAATACTATCAAGATGGTGTCATAACCCTGGAAAAGGGAAAGATTGGTGATGAAATCAGCAGTGATATGTTCCCAGGGTCCCTTGGAGACTGGAAGCAGTTGAAAGAGTCCACTAGGGGCCTGATTCATGCCCTTGTGCTGTTGGCACACATCACATCTAGCAATGTACTCCTTGACCATTGAGGTCATGCCTGGCCACCAGTAGCTACATTACAGCAACTCTAAAGTTTTGTTGTAGCCTAGGTATCTTGCAATCAGGGAGTTGTGGCATTTTTGGATGACTTGCATCTGTAATAAGTTAGAGTTTGGTATATATAAGTGGCCATCTGGGTCAGATAAACAGCCATCTCATTCTTCTTTTATGTTATATTGTTTAGTGAATTGCTGTACGTCTCATTTGGATAATTTGCACATTTCAAGGAATATATTATGGCATAATTGAACCCCTTCATCAGTGATCAAGACCATAGTGGATCTAACTGTCTTCAGAGATATGACTAATACTTGCCAGACTACAATTTGTTTGGAAGGAATGATGGTAATTCCTTTATTGTCATTCTTTATTCCTTTTGTATGATCCTCTTGTCTAGAGAGGGCATCAGCTTTTGTCATGAATGCTCCTGGTTTGTGCATCCATATGGCTTTGAATCTAGATAGATATTGTGCCCACTACACTTGTCAGTGGTTGAGATCCTGCCTCGTTATAAACCATTAGAGGTTCATGTGATCATTCCAGATCTCAAAGGGATGTCTGGCACCTTCCAGGTGATGTCTCCACTGTTCTAATGCCTGTATGATGCCTTGCATCTCTTTATTGGCTACAGGGTAGTTTCGTTCCTGGTCTGTCATTGAATGACTGGAATAGGCAACTGGGTGCCATTTATCTTCTTTTAGTATTGAGAGCACTGCTCCTATTGCAAAATCAGAGGAATCACTTTCTAGGCAAATTGGGAGTCTATATCAGGGTATGCCAAAATTGGTGTGGTGGTGAAGTGGGTTTTGAGCATATCAAATGTGTTTTGTTGGTCCTGGCCCCATACAAACAGGGTGTTCTTCTTTGTTAGGTTGTTTAGTGGTCTGGCCACCTTGGAATAGTCTTTAATGAACCTGCAATAGAAGTTTGCTAACCCCATAAAAGATTGAACCCCTCTGAGGTTCTTTGGGGCAGGCCAATCCAGGATAGCTTTCACCTTTTTGTCGTCCATTTTTATTTCATCCTTTCCTACGATCATGCCTAGGAAGTCTACTTTCATGGCATGGAAGATACATTTCTCTGGTTTCACAAATAAATCATTTTCTTTGAGCCTGTGAAGAACTTCAAGCACTATTTAGTCATGCTTGGCTTGATTGTCTGTTTTGGTGAATATCATCAGATCATCAATATAAACAATGATGGCTTCATCCATATTGGCGAAGATCTTGTTCATTATCACTTGAAAGGTGGCTGGGGAATTGTGTCAGAATAAGCAAGCATGCATGCCACTGATCACGTACGGATCCATTCCACGGACACCATACCACATGACATGCACATAGCCCGACGCACCAGATGAACTACGCGCCTTTTCGGATACGATATATTTTGTCTTCTATTCAGTAGTCCCTACATTCCTCATTTGCCCCTTTTGATAGCTAGCTTGTACCTACAAGTACTTAAACCCGACCGTTCATAGTCGCCACCTCAGTCCGTCTGCCACGCAAACGACTGAGGTGAGCACCCTTCACATAAACCATACCGAACTCATACTTACCTACACGTAGTGATTGCTTTTAGGTAAATATCCAATATAGTCCGTCTGCCACGCAAACGACTGAGTGATTGCTTTTAGGTTATGAGCCCTGCTGCTTCACGCTACTAAACAGATCTACCACTCACCGACATGTTGACTACCATCCCCGTCACCACCGATACACTCCCCAACAATGTGCCCAAGCTTGACGTTAAGGGCACCAACTGGGCAATATTTGCTTTCCGTTTCCAGACCGCCGTCGAGGCCAAGGACTTATGGGGCCATTTTGATGGATCTACAGCAAAACCATCATTCACCAGCCCCATGACCGTTGATGAAACAGAGCAACATAATAAGTGGCGTAAAAATGAGGGTATATCGAAGCATCTACTCACCCAGCAAATCCTGGACTCCACAGCACTGAAAATCCGGAAGCTGGACACTGTAAAGGAGATGTGGAAGGAGATCAAGCAGGAGTATACTGAAAAAGGGGCTTATGCACAAATGGACCTGTGCACCCAATTCCTCGAGTCCAGGATGACAAAGGGCGGCGATGCACGCCAGTTCTTAAACGACCTACGGACCAAGCAGGAGGAGTTAGCATCAGTAGGAGTGGAAGTCGACGAAAAAGATTACTGCTCGACTATCATCAAATCCCTCCCCCTCATCTCGCTAATTTTGCATCAACTCAGCTCGCTGTTGCCCGTCTATATGCTCCATCGAAGACAATCGAACCAGATGTCCTGATTTCGCTCATTAGCGAAGAAGCCGAACGACAAAAGACAAAGCATAACAATAGGAGCGATGTAAAGGACCATGATGAAGCAATGGCGGCAATGCCATCTACGAGAACGAGAGGACGTGGCCAAGGTCGAGGTCGAGGATCCTCCCATGGCAACGGGGCCAAGCAGTTATGCTGGAACTGCGAATCAGATCAGCACCTAGCTGCCAAGTGCGACAAACCTCCAAAGAGTGGAGAGAAAACAACTCACTCGGATAGCGCCCATGCTGTGATGGATGACGCCGACTCCGACGACGGAGTATTTGGAGTATTTGATGACGATGAATCACTCCCCGATCTAATACCGACAGAGTCAGACAGTGAGGACACCGACTATGATGCACCTGGCAGAGCCCAGGAAGCCTCAACTGATGATGATGACGACTGGTTCTTGGTCACTGGTGATGACAGCCCATGGGGCTGTGGATGGGACAAAGAAGAGCCTCGAGTGCACAACACCGAAGACAAGATGTCTAGCGGCTGTGCTAGCCCTTTATCCATTAACCATGACCTGGAGAATGTCGCGATGGATGTTAGCAACCATCAAACCAACATGTGCTGCATTGAACTATACGACTTGGGCACAACTCGTCATATCAGCCCAGACAAAGACCACATGTTGAACGTTCAAACGATTCCACCAAAATCGTTCACTGCTGCGAACAAACAGAAATTTAGTGCCACTGGAGTGGGCGACCTCATCATTGAGATCCCGAACGGTTTGGGAGTCTCAAAGCTGCATCTAACCGAAGTCTTGTACTCACCTGGAGTGGGGTACACACTCGTATCGATCGGACGATTGGATGAGCTTGGGCTATCAATGACCTTTGCAGAAGGATACTGCACGATCCGCGACACCAATGGAGAGACAATCGGGCGCATACCACGATCGGCAAAAGGCCTGTACCACGTCGTACATGAGGATGAGCAGGCAGCCACTGCAATGGAACGACTTACCGTAATGGAACTTCACCGACGAATGGGCCATATTGCGCCATCTGTCGCGCGCCATCTAGCTAAAAAAGGTCTTGTTAGTGGCCTAAAGATTGACACGTCGAAGGACGAACCCACCTTTTGTGAATCATGCATATATGGCAAAGCTACTCGCAAGCCAATAGCAAAGGAACACGAGGGCCCGCATGCTAAATCAATAGGCGACATCATTTATTCTGACGTCTGGGGCCCATCGCCCATTCCATCACTCAGTGGAAAGTGCTACTATGTGACCTTCACAGACGACAAAACGAGACTTACCCATTTCCACCTGTTGCGGCAGAAAAGCGAAACCTTTGAAGCGTACCGTGGATTTGAGGCCTGGCTGGACAGACAATTAGTGGCAAAGGTTAAGCTCCTCCACTCAGATCGAGGGGGAGAATATCAAGAAAAAGAATTTGTACTTTACCTTGAGAAACAAGGGACTGTGCAGCGCCTTACCGCGCACAATACACCACAGCACAATGGAGTCGCTGAGCGCTTGAACCGAACCATCTTGGAAAAGGTTCGCGCAATGTTGCACGCGAGTGGACTGCCGAAATTCCTGTGGGGAGAGGCCGTGTGACATGCCGTATGGTTAAAGAATCGAACACCTACCAAAGTGCTTAATGGAAAATCACCATACGAGGCTGCACTGGGCAAGATGCCTGATCTGAGCCGATTACGCGAGTGGGGATTGCCCGTCTTTGTCAAAACGGGCGCAGGTTCAAAGCTAGGAGGGCGAGTTGAGCAAGGTAAATGGATGGGAATTGACGAACGTACCGAAAATGCCTGCCGTGTGTACTGGCTGCCAAAGCGCACTGTGACCGTCGAGCGCAACGTATATTTCGATGCTGCGCTGCATGCTGTTGAGGGGGAGGAAGAACCTACCATTTTTGGTACCAGCACCTCAACGCAGCCACCCATTCTTGACGATGCTGACAAACTGCCAGTCACACCCATCAAGACTGCTGCACAGCCGCCGGCAAATACCACTGTTCCAGACACCCCGCTATCGCCACTCACACCACTGCCCTCACCATTCGCCTCACCACCACTGCAACCACTCCCCTTACCCGCCACCGAAAATGAAGACGAGCCCCACGCCAAGCGCACCCGCAAGCCAAGCCAGCGAATACTCGACATCATCAATGGCAAGGCTGCCACTGCCACACTTCCCCGCAGTGTGCAACCACCCGATGCCATAGTCGAAGAGCTGGCCCCTCAGCCAACCGTTTTCCAAGGAAACGGAATGGCAGAACAAATACTCGCTGCCATCGATGAGAGGTATGAGCAGAGCCACGACGAATGCGAGCTAACCATGCTTGTCGAGCAAGCCAGCACGGAAGCCGAAGCCCTTGAGCCCATCACGCTCACTGATGCAAAAAGACACCCGGACTGGCCCAGATGGGAGGAAGGCATTCGCGAAGAGCTAGATATGCTCAAGAAGGCCGGCACCTGGGAACTTGTTGATCCCCCACCCGGCGCCAACATTATCGGATCCAAGTGGGTATTCCGCACAAAAAAGGATGCCACAGGAAACATTGTGCGCCACAAAGCGCGTCTCGTCGCCCAAGGATTCTCCCAAGTCCCTGGCATCGACTACTTCGACACATACGCTCCCGTCGCTAAGCTCGCATCAATCTGAACTGTTCTTGCTCTCGCTGCACGCCAAGACCTTGAAATGCACCAGATCGACATAAAGGGTGCATACCTCAACGGTAAACTACAGGATAACGAAGTAATCTACATGCGTCAGCCGCCTGGCTATGCCAATCCGAATCATCCCCGCCAGGTGTGCTGTTTACGCAAAACCCTGTACGGTCTCAAACAGAGTGGTCGTCACTGGTACCAACGATTAGTCGAGATTTTGGTGACCAAGCTGCACTTCGAACAATGCGAGGTCGACCAAGCCGTTTTCATTAAACAAGAAGGAATGTCGCTCACAATTATCGTCGTGCATGTTGATGATTGCACGATCGCAGCGACCTCACTCAAGTTGATCGCATTCGTTAAGCAGCAGCTCAGTCACTTTGTCGAAGTCACTGATCTCGGCGAGCTTCACTGGCTTTTAGGCATCGAAGTCACGAGAAACAGAGAAGAGCGTACGCTCGCCCTCTCACAACGGACATACATTGAGTCCATCCTCTGCCGTTTCAACTTTGACGAACTCAAACCCATCTTGACGCCCATGGAACCGAGCATCAAACTCTCCACTAGCCAGTCACCATCCACCGCCGCCGAGTACGCCGCTATGAAAAACATCCCATACCAAGAAGCGATTGGATTGCTGATGTACGCAGCGCTTGGGACCCGCCCCGACATTTCATATGCAGTATCCCAAGTCTTGCGCTTCTTGACAAATCACGGTCAGGCGCACTGGGACGCCGTCCGGCGAATTTACAGGTACCTACTCGGGACGAAGAACCTACATCTAACCTATGGAGGGGGAGAGAAGCAGCTTGTGGTATATACTGACGCAGATGGCAGCATCACGGAGGACCGCTGCGCTATCTCGGGCTACGCTTTCCTCATAGACGGTGGGGCTGTATCCTGGAGCTCCAAGCAACAAGAAATCGTCTCGCTTTCCACGATGGAAAGCGAATACGTTGGTGCTACACATGCCGCAAAAGAGGCCCTTTGGCTTCGCACTCTTATTTCTAGTCTTTTCACTCCTCTCTCACAGCCGACGACACTCTTTTCAGATAACCAGTCGGCGATTGCCAAAGACCACCAATACCACGCGCGCACCAAGCACATAGATGTGCGTTTCCACTTCATACGCTGGATTATCGATGACGGCAAGATCTGACTTGTCTATTGCCCAACTGGAGATATGGTTGCGGATGTCTTCACCAAAGCACTGCGGTTGCCGAAGGTCAAACATTTCGCCGTCGAACTCAGACTGTGCACAGCTTGAGGGGGAGTGTCGGAATAAGCAAGCATGCACGCCGCCAATCACGTATGGATCCATTCCACAGACACCATACCACATGACATGCACATAGCCCGATGCACCAGGTGAACTACATGCCTTTTCGAATACGATATATTTTGTCTTCTATTCAGTAGTCCCTATATTCCTCATTTTCCCCTTTTGATAGCTAGCTTATACCTACAAGTACTTAAACCCGACCGTTCATAGTCGCCACCTCAGTCCGTCTGCCACGCAAACGACTAAGGTGAGCACCCTTCACATAAACCATACCGAACTCATACTTACCTACATGTAGTGATTGCTTTTAGGTAAATATCCAATATAGTCCATCTGCCATGCAAATGACTGAGTAATTGCTTTTAAATTGCATAACCCAAAGTACATGACTAGGGGTTCAAATGCACCTTTGAAACAGACGAAAGTGGTCTTCCATTTGTCACCTTTCTTGATCCAGACATTGTTGTACCCCCATTAGAGAT
>JBBPTE010000495.1:0-17060 GCA_038093935.1 Tylopilus cf. pallidocervicolor | reverse complement strand
AGCTGGAGTTGCAGCATCTTCCATGCACTCTTGTGCTGGGTCTGTAAAGAGAAGATAAGATGAAAAGAAATAGTGACTAAGTCCATTGTCCATTGTGTAGTGGTTGCAACAGATATAAAGTCTCAGTACTGGAGAGAGAAAGTACTACTGAGCTGGAGCTGCAGTGTCTTCCATGCACTCTTGTGTGTTACAAAATGGTACTCCTTTAGGTCTATTCAAACAGTCTACAAACAACCTCACTCTCAGACACCCATCTTGTTACAAGACAACATCCTCAATGGTCTACTGTATAGTCTAGGAATTACCTTGCATTCAGACACCCGTTTATCCAGAAGAAACTAACTTCATTCATTTTTTTTTAACTATTCATGGAAGGACAGTTCATAAACACCTAATACCCAGAAGGTACTCCTTCTAGAGAAGGACCTCTCATCCATCCAGGAATATGACCCCTTCCCATCAAACTAGTAACCCAACACAATGAGAACTATACCCTGGCACCCATTCAACTGAATCCTAGTCATCGCGGCTGTACCACAGCATTCCTAGTCACTGCAGCTGTATCATAGCACTGCACCTGTACCACAGCATGTTGAGATATCATGGTTTCAGGTATATTATCTTATCTTCATACCATGATATTCTAGGCCCAGATGAGCTAATTGTGGTGCCTTATTACACTTACATGATTTGTCAGACATGACATCATAGATAAGCTCCTTTATTGCCATTTGCTGATATTCTTGTTATCTGACTGCGGATGACTCATTCTTTGTCATCCTGTCACATGACCTTCCATGACATTCCATGGAGTTCTTCTTTACTACTATATGTAGTATAGGTCCCAAATAGGGACAAACATTACTGTTAGGTATATAAGACCGACACTGTCACCTCTTATGAATAACAGCTCTTTGATCTGTTCTTTATCCTGCTCAGCTCTTAAGCTTCACTGCTCTATACTCTACTAGCTTAACAGCTATCCTCAAACTCAACGCCACTTCCTTTGTCACATACAATCTTACCTGGTATATTTCTTACCAGGTGTTCCTCCCCTCTGTCTGCGCTTGTCGGAATCATAGAGTTCTGATAGGTTATGAGCCCTGTGACATCATTGGATTACATCTAAGCGTATACTGGATGAATCTATCCGATGCACGATTGTCCCTGTGACATGGTGCACTTGTTCTTTGCACTTGCTGGACTACTGATCACTTCATATTTTGCTCTGGTCATACCCTCGAGGTCACTGACTATTGCATTGCCTTTCCTCTTGCTGACTGTTTGGTCACTGAACCATTTATATAACGAGCGTTTCTCATTTTACTGGAAAGTAAAGAGGAACATAGGTGCTAACCAATATTGTTTGGCTCTCATCGTAGAACCACTTGGTGAGGCACCGTCATCAGTCAGACCTAGTAGACACAGGCACATAGGCGAAGCCGATCAAGTTATTCTACGCGCTCCCTACAATCCCTTTCCTATCTATCCATCCACTTTCCATCCGGAACATCATCCTGCTCCAGACACACACATTGTATCCCCTGGTGTTCCATTCTAGATCCCCTGTTATATCTGTGGAGGACCCATTGAGCTCTCAGAGATCCATACACACGGAGAAGCTTTAGTCAAATGATGATCTAGCTTCGACGATATATCTCTTCATCAATCCACTTCCATCTTAATCCATCACCCTATTGTCCATGGACGATACCCTCGCATACCCAACTTGGAAGTACCTGCTTGGGTAATATCTGAACCACTTTGCTTTGGACAGATAACAGAGATTGATATACGAGAACTCGAACAGTTCATCCACGATAACCCTATCCTTCCTGACACAGATCTTCCCTCTGCACCTACTCCACAAAACACTCCTGCTAACTCACCACCTCCTTACAATGGCCGACCTCGCCGTTCATCTCAATGAGCTCAACTTAAACAAAGTTGACCCCAATGATCTCGACGATGGCTATGGTCCCCATTTCTATGATGCTAACATCATCAACCCAAGACTACCAGCTCTTGGAGAAAACTTATGGAGTTATAGATGTGATAAGTATGCAGACTGTCAAGCTTTTGTGAAGTGCAACCCAACGAAGATCGTCCTACCAGAGGAAGGACCAGAGGATCGTTATGGGGAATTCTCCAGAACTGTTTACTTTAGAGAAAGGAACATTCATGAAGACTACGATCCAACAAATCATATTCTTTCAGATGACTGGGAAGAATGGTCTCCATATGCACAAGCTGCAGGAGGACCATACCTCAATGACGATGAAGCATCGATCTCCAATCAACTAATCTGGCCGATCACCATCCAAACTGGTGAGAACACTAACGCCCGCAAGGATGTTAACAGCACTATCTACCAAGGTGAAAGCCTCTATTCAGCGTACATTGGAGTGGGTATTCCCTTCCAGACTTCTTGAGGGAAGAAAACGCCTGATGTGCTGGCTCACAATGTAGGATGGGAGATCATCCGTCACTCACACTTTCCTCCCAACGACTTCAATAGAAAGTTCCTCAAATCTCTAGATGTAACCGATCTCCTATACCTGGAAAATACCATCAATAAGTTCCAAGTACCTACCCTTCGGAACTACAACAAGATAGTGGATAAGGCTCACAGACAAAACCATAGATCCTTCAATCCCTTATATTCACACCCTCTTCGACAGCTACTTCGATCTACCGATAACCAAGAAGTTATTCGGACAGCACTACGAACGGCTGAGGGCTTGCCTTACTACAGATTCCCTCGCTGAGCTAGAATCGAAGGCGAAGAAAGAAGGCGACTTCAAGGATAAGCTTAGGTTTCTAACACAGCAGATCCCTTCGAGATGGCCTACTTCTCCCTTTTCATCTCTTCCTTATATAGACGATGATCCTTCTGAACAACCGTATGACTTTCTTGAAATGTCTGCCTATTTTCCTCCATCTAACGATTTCAATTATCCTTTCTTGAGTACTGATAAAGAATGATTTATTGTAGAAGGTTTCATATATGATACCGAATGGCACAATCCTCACTTTGTTGCTCCGTTCAATCTGCATGATTTCTACACCTTCTATAAACCTGAGCCTAATAAGTTCAGTGAAAAACCAATCTTATCATTCAGTGCTAAGAGTACAAGACGCCTCAAATGGCTCTTGAAGGATAAAGAGCGAAAAGGTAGATTCAGAAGAAGTCTCGAATGGAAGAATTGAAAATATGGTTTGCCTGAGGAACTCATGCAACCATTACTGCCATCTGACGAAGAGGAATCGGAATCAGATTCAGAGCATTCCATAGGAATAAGACCAAGCACCTTGCTGACTAATGTTCAACGATCACTTGATCTTGAACAATCTCGTTTTCTTGTTTCATATGCATTTAACAATGCGCTGACTGATTTCTTTGGATTCTAGTCATAAACAATGGCTCTTCCCACGAACACCAAGTTCAAGATTGAATCCACCTTCCAATCCCGCATTCCTGTTCTCACTGGAGCATCTAACTACACTTTATGGCGAACCAGGATGGTTCAAGCCCTACAAGAAGTTAGCGTCTACCCCATCGTCAATAGAACCCTCACATGGCAAAGCTTAGCCACACATGTTCCTGCAGCAGCAGGTGTTCCAGAACACTGGCTCCCTAACGACGACAGTCGCAAATGGGTTGCTGTGGACATGAGAGCAGTTTCCTTTATAGGAATGATGATGGAGGATCACCTCTAGACATACGTCAACTTCGATTACGTTGATCCCAATGATCCAATGTCTTTAGCCACTGATCTCTGGGACAACTTGCAAAATCTATTTGCACCCACTGGAATCTCTGGGAGATTTCTCCTATTTCATCGACTCACTTGACTCCATATCTGTGAGAAACATGCACTCGAGAATATAGCTCAAATCATCACTTTGTACCATCAGATGAACGCCACAGGTCTACAGCTACCTGAAGATCTACGAGCTATGATGATGTTGACTAGATTACCAGACTCCTGGTATCAGTTCTCATCAACTCTGGTACAAACGACACCTCCTGCCGATTTTAATTTGGATATCATCCAAACTAGAATCATCAACAAACTCAATTATCGTTCTAGCACTAAACCACTATCTCACAGAATATCCAATATGGAGACTGAACCACAGTCATATGCTAATGTGATAAAGCATGGACCTCCTTCCAATAACAATTGGAAGAAGAATCAGAAAGGGAAGCAACCACAAGGTCAATCCCAATCTGAACTGCCTAAACAAAAGCAACAACCACAAAGGACATATTCTCACCCAGGCACATCTGCCTCTCATGAGGGACAACTTCCCAAAAAGAAGCAGAACCGTTCTAACAAGAACGAGAAAAATGCCAGACAGAGACAGAATGCTAAAGGCAAACAGAAAGCCTCTAACAAGTTCGAAGGAGTCATCAATCAATTTGATGGAGCTACATCTTTTGAAGAGACAACATATGTCAGAGGAGAATATCTTGATCCAACCCTTTGTTTCACGGATCACTTAAAATATTACCAGATGGAATATGAAGACAACAGTATGGACATCGTGTCCACACATGCAGAAGCAGGATGGGATGGACCAGAACCTTCTACTCTCAATTCACTTGCTTCCCACATCAATCCCTTTTGAACCCGCCTTGTTGGAAACCATTCCTGAGGGCAATGAGGCGGAGTCTCCTATCAAACAGGATAAAGGAAAGAAAAAGCAAAAGAAAGTGAAGTTCCTTATCGGTGGACTTGTATCTAGTATGTCACACTTCGAGACTGTACAGGACAACCATCAGGAGCAAAAAGGTCTTTCTCAAGCTCAGGAAGAAGAGCTTAGAGAATACACCTTACTGATTGCTTCTAAACAATCAGACCCTGATGAGCAGTACTTTGACCCATGTCCTAATATGCTCAAATATGACCAATACAGTGCTTTTCACACTTACATGGTTGTGACTAACAGAAAGTCTTCCAAAGACATCATATCAGATGGTTGGTTGATTGATAGTGGTGCAATGAACCACCTTATCCCTTTTCTGGAAGATTTTGTGCAAATTGGTGACCATGAAACCTATGCCACAGTTGCAAATGGAGCCAAGGTTACCATGCATGGTCCTGGAAAAGTAATCATCCAACCAAAACAGGGAAACAAGTCACCTATCATACTTAACGGAGTGTGGTATGTACCTTTGGCAAGACACAGAATCTTATCTGTACCAGCACTCACAGCCATGGGATTATGCTGTGAGATAACCAAAGAATACTCACGATTCTTCGAACAAGAGGATTCCGTGGTACTGCAGGCCACTGCCTTGGTATTGGGATCAAACTTGCACTGGATGCAGTCATCACAGATTCTACCCTCTGCAGGTTTATTCACCCTTGAAAAAGGAAAACTTCATCAATTATGGCATGAACGTCTTGGACACACCTCGAACAATGCATTGAGACATGCTCACCAGCATCTCAAAGGCATACCCAAAGCTTTGAACAAAGCTTGTCCAGATCCTACTCCTTGCAAAGGATGTTCTACGGGCAAAATGGCTCAGATATCTTTTCAAGATTCTTCTACATGCACATCCAAACCTCTAGCACTTGTACATTCTGACATAATGGATCCTTTATCCACAGAATCCCGAGAACGCAAGAGATATATTCTTACTTTTATTGATGATTATTCAGGTTTTGCACTCATTTCATGTTTGCAAAATAAAGATGATGTCCCAAGGCAATTTGCCTTTATGACCAAATGGTGTGAATCTGTAACAGGATCCACACTAACCTGTGTCTGTTCAGATCGAGGGGGGGAATACATTGGACATCAGATGCAGTCGTTCTTCACGGAACATGGCATAAGTCATCAGACATCTATCCCTCATACCCCTCAACAGAATGGTTGCGCAGAGAGGTTCAATTGTATATTGCTTGAAAAAGCAAATGTGATGAGACATTACGCCTGTATGCTGAATATCTTTTGGCAAGATGCAGTGCAAACAGCACTTCACATCTATAATCGTCAACCCATGCACCGTCATCAATGGAAGACACCATACGAGATGTTCCTAGGAGAAAAACCTTCTGGATCTCATCTCAGGATCTTTGGATCTTTAGCCTATGTTCACCTTCCTAATGTGGAATGTAACAAGCTTCAACCTCGAGCCAAAGAGATGGTCTTCATCGGCTATCCACTGGATTCCAAAGGATATCGCTTTTGGAGTACCTCTCATCGACGTGTCTTCAACTCAGCTACCGCTGTTTTCAATGAATCAGTCTTCCCGTTTTGTTTGAAAAAAGGAAGAGACGAACCTAGACTTCTACCCAAAGAAGAACTTGATGAATTCTTTGATCCTTATAAAGAAGATGAACCAAGATCTGATCAACCATCAAGGTACATCAACATACAGGTGCCGGTACATCCCAATCAACAGTTTCCACTGCCACATGGACAGAATGGTGGTCAACAACCTCCCTATGGATCAGATTGAGGAGGAGATAGTGATAGTGATGATGAATCCTTATCTCACCATCATATCCCCACAAGATCACATACTCCTATGGATAAGACTTATCCTTATACTCCTATGGATTATACAAGACCATTCTCACCTCGAAAATCCACAGAACCACCTCCCTCATATCATACGAATACTCCATCAGTACTCAGAAAAAGAACTAATCCAGATCCTAAAGACCGACAGTTTGAGCAACATCCATATGACGAATGTCATGAAAGGGAAATGACTCCCAGATATCATCAAGATCCACCCTGGATCAGGATACCTCAAAGTTGGGTCAGAAGATCATCCCGGATTCCAGTTCAGCGGATCATTCCAGACAATGTTTATGGAAATCGACCACCGACTGAAATTCTTCGAGAACAAGAAGAGAATCCTTATTCCAGAGTTCTTCCACTTCCATCAGATCCTGATGAAGAATTCACCACTCAACCTACAAATGAGGAAGAGGATCTAGGACAGATGTATTCACAGTCCTGGATACGCGCTCATTGTTATAGACCGGTACGATTTTATCTTCGAGTACACTATCCTTTTTCCTTTCCGACCAGATTTGCACCAGAACCAACCACCTCATATTATCAACTTAGCAGGACTAGAGTTTATCGCTTCCATATGGAAGGCTTCGGAAGACGACCTTCCGAAACCTATCCTCCTAGGAGATGTCACCCAATCTCCGAGATTTACTTATGGAACCACTGCCTCCAAAACCCTTGATACATGAGGACGCTACTTTCATTACCGTCGTACATAGCCTTCTTCATTTCTGCCTACTTTATCCTTTCTTACTTACATAGCCCGGACACGCATAGACAGCATGGCCTGGTCCGTGCACAAACTTCCCCCTATAAATACTGTACCATTACCAACGATGTTCCTTAGCTAGTTTTACTCAAATACCAGCATTTGGAACTAGAGAAGTCTCGCCTTGAACCTAGCAAACCAGCGAACGCTAGAAGGGAAGGTACAGAAGACCTCCATCTTCGGAAGACACGGAAAGCCTCAAAAGACTTACCTTTTCACGGGAACTCCGGAAGCGCGGGAATCTTCGGAACTCCGGAACTCCGGAAGCTCCTCTAGTCCCAAATGCTCGGTAAACGTTAACAAAAGAACTAGCTGCTCCAACTACTCCCAGGGATTCTCCTGAGGAGCCCACACCTTTCAAAATTTTCTCAAAAGTAAAATTCTCTGCCCGCTCAAGAACCCCCTCCACTGAACAAGACCCCATAACCCCACCTCCACCGCGATTCGTACCAGAACTCCCTCCACCTGAGGAAGACAAACCAAGGATCGTCGTAAGACCTTCCTCCCCCACTCCCTCAGAAAAGGAACGGATCGACCGGGAATACAAGAAAGCCTACCGATACCGGAAGGAACAGGAAGAAGCCAGAAATAAACCTACCTACCCGGAACCACCCTACTCTCCGGAAAGAACTCTGGAAGTAAAACTGGCAGGAGGAAAAGGGAAAGAAAGAGAAACGCCAAAAACCAGATACTGGACACCAGAACCAATCCCAGACCCATATGGAGTAACCAGCGAAATGGCCGAGAAACCCACTGAACTAAAAGCCGGCCTACCGGAAGACTTCACCGGAAACCCCGAAGATGCAATGAGATGGATGCTAGCCATGGAAGGCTATTTCGCAATGAACAACCGAATATACACAGAAGATAGACAAAGGGTAATAACCATCCTTAACAAGATGTCAAAAGGAAGAGGCAAATACTTTGCGGAAGCATACTACCTGGAAAACTTAGAAAAACCGGATGTAGCTTGGGCAGACTTTAAAAAGAGCTTCCTAGAAACGTTCTACCCATATGATATTCAGCAGGAAGCAAGGGAAACCATGGAAACCCTAAGGCAAAACCTAAGAGACGAGGAAAACAGATTTAAGAACTACATCTCCGGATTCCAACTGGTCTTCGCCAAGTCCGGAAGGAAACCGGATGACGCAGCAGTAATCGATCTCTTTGCCAAAGGACTAGACCCGGAACTCGCCACCATGATTCTTTCACAGAAAGAAATCCCTACTACGCTTCCTGAATGGGTAGCACAAGCAAGCAAATTCCACATCCAACAGCGAAGGATAAGGAATATCTTAGGAAGAGGAAGAAAAGCCAAACCCTTCTGGGGAGACCATACCTCCCACTCTACACGAAAAGACCCAAATGCGATGGACATTGATGCCATCAGACTCACTCCGGTACAAAGGGCAGACCACATAAAGAAGAACCTATGCTTTATCTGTCATAAAGAAGGATGCTCCACCAGAAATCACAGAAGAAATGACCAAGGAAGAGGGACTGGTAGAGGAAGAGGAAGAGGAGGACATCAATACATCCGAATGGTAAATACCGCTGGACCATCCTCCCCACCTCCCTACGTGCCGAAAGAAAAGTCCGAACTCGGAAACTACTTACAAGGCCTCAAAGGAAAGAACGTCAACCAGGAAGAAATCCTGAGAGTCTTAAAGACCTGCTTTGACGAAGAAGAAAACTCACTGGGTAACAAAGGACCGGAAGAAGAGGAACTAACCCAGAAAATAGCCTCTGTCCGCTTAACGGAAAATTCGGAAGAGGATTTTTAGGAAGGAAAGGATGCCCAACATCTCCTTTCCAAATAAAACAAGCCGTCCTAAGCAATGTAACTACTAAACAAATACAGATACTGGTAGTCTTGAACGATGGGGCAAAAAGCGTTGAAACAATGGCCTTAATCGATAGCGGAGCCACGGGTAATTTCATTGATGCTGACCTAGCAAAAAGAAAGAAATACCAACTTGAGGAACTAAAAAATCCCCTCAAAGCACAAAACGTAGATGGAACAACCAACCAAGGAGGAACCATCAGATACAAGGTAAAACTAAAAATCAAACTAGGAAAAACAAGCAAACAACAAGACTTCCTGGTAACTAACTGTGGAACAGAAAATGTCATACTAGGAATGCCCTGGCTACAACAGGAAAACCCCCAAATAAACTGGAAAGAAGGGACTATCGTCCTAGAAGAAAAACCAGAACCAGAACCAATTGAACAAAGGTACCTTCTAAGATACCTAAACATCGAACAGGACAAAAAGATAGAGCACGCATGGAACAAAAGATACGATCAGCACTACTTGTGCACATACAAGATCACCCTGGCAACAGAAATGGCCCAAAAACAGAAAAAAGAAGAAGTAACCATACCGGAAGAATTCCGAAAATACCGAAAAGTTTTCGGAGAACTTCCAGAAGGAGAACTACCACCACACAGACCATTCGATCACGAAATCAAGCTAAAAGAAGATTTCGTCCCAAAAATAGCAAAGATCTACCCGTTAAACCTGAAAGAACAACAAGCATGCAAAGACTTCATTACGCAAAATCTTAAGGAAGGAAAAATCGTTCCATCAAAATCCCCACAAGCCTCTCCCTTCTTTTTCGTAGCAAAGAAAGATGGGACCCTTCAACCATGCCAGGACTACCGATATATAAATGCCCACACCATCAAGAATGCCTACCCACTACCACTCATCTCCGACCTCATCGACAAGTTAAAAGAGGCCAAGATCTTCACCAAATTCGACGTTAGATGGGGATATAACAACATCCTCATCAAACCAGAAGATAGATGGAAAGCAGCATTCATCACCCCAGAAGGACTATTCGAACCCACAGTTATGTTCTTCGGACAATGCAATTCCCCAGCAACCTTCCAAGCATTTATGAATCACATCTTCGCTGATTACTTAGCCGAAGGATGGATAATCATCTACATGGACGACATAATGATCTTCTTAAAAGAAGAAGAAACACACATCGCACGAACAAAGAAGGTCCTGGAAAGGCTGCAAGAAAATAAACTATACCTAAAACTCCAAAAATGCATCTTCAACGCAAAAAAAGTGGAATATCTTGGAATGATCATCTCCCCGGGACAAACAAAGATGGACCCCACAAAAGTGAAAGCCATCGAGGAATGGAAACCCCCAACTTCGGTAAAAGGGACCAGATCCTTTATAGGATTCTGCAACTATTACAGATGATTCATTCCTGACTTTTCCGAAAAAGCCAAACCTCTACACCAACTAACCAAGAAAGGAGAAAAATGGAACTGGACCACGGAATGCCAAAACGCCTTCGAAGAACTAAAAGGGGCATTCACTAAATACCCCATCCTCCTAATGCCCGATAACACCAAACCATTCACAGTCATGACAGACGCCTCCTTGGTCGCAACAGGAGCAATACTAATGCAACACAATGAAAATGGAGAACTACAACCATGCGCCTACTTCTCAAAAACACTAGGCGATGCGGAACGAAACTATGACATATATGACAGAGAACTCCTAGCAGTAATTCTAGCCCTCGAAGAATGGAGACAATACCTCCAAGGAACAAACCATCCAGTAACCATCCTCACCGATCACAAAAACCTCACATATTTCAAAGAACCACGAAAACTGTCCAGATGACAAGCCCGATGGCAACTGTTCCTCCAAGACTTCAACCTAATATTTATCCACGTCCCAGGAACACAAATGGCACCAGCTGACGCCCTGTCCAGAAAAGACGAAATAGACACCCAAAACGATAATCAAGCAATAACATTACTACCAGACGAAGTATTCCTAAAGAAAATCGATCTATCAATAGCAGAAAAAATTGCCACCTCAACTGAAAAAGACCCCCTAGTACTTGCAGCACTAGATGCAATACAGAAGGAACAATCTCTATTCAAAAGAGCTTCCCCCTCCGACTGGAAATATGAAGAAAAACAACTGTTTTACAAAGGAAGACTTTACATACCCCCTCAATTACGACAAAAACTAACACAAGAAATACACAACTCCCCAGTAGGAGGACACGAAGGGGTACTACAAACCATAGCCCGAATGCAAAAAGACTACTGGTGGCCAGGGATGAATGGATTCATACGCAGATATGTCACAGGATGCGCCATCTGCCAATCTTACAAAACGAACACACATCCGTCAATACCACCCCTAAGCCCCATAAAAACCACCGCCACCAGACCTTTCCAACACATATCCATGGATCTTATCACCGACCTACCTCCGTCTGATAACGCCGACTCAATTTTGGTCATAGTAGACCAAGGTCTTACAAAGGGGGCAATTTTCCTAAAAACCAATAAAACCGCCGATGCTGCACAAATCGTGCAGCTATTTTTCGATAACGTATTCCCAAGATTCGGTTTACATGACTCAGTAATCTCCGACAGAGGCCCACAATTCGCATCCGCTTTTGCCAAAGAATTAGCAAGACTCCTACACTATGATGTGAAACTATCTACTGCCTATCACCCTCAAACTGACAGAGAAACCGAAAGAGTAAACCAAGAACTAGAAACTTACCTTCAAATATTCTGCAGGGAAGATACCACGAAATGGGCAAAAATGCTCCCAATCGCGGAATTTTCCCACAACTCGGCAACACACTCCTCTACCGGACAAACCCCATTCTTCCTAATGCACGGGTACGAACCCAGAGGACACCCCAAAATAGGAAAAACCTTTATCCCCCATCTGGAACAAAGACTACACCTCATTGAGGAAGCAAGGAAGGAAGCAGTAGCAGCCCACGAAATCACACAAAGGATTATGAGAGAAAGAATCCAAACAAAATTCAAACCCTGGAAATGCAGAGACAAGGTGTGGTTAGAAGGAAGAAACTTACGAACCAAGTACGAAACAAGGAAATTTACCCCAAAAAGGGAAGGACCCTTCGAAATCACCAAAGTCCTCTCCCCCATTACATACCAATTAAAAATCCCAAAACAATGGAAGATACACGACGTGTTCCACGCCTCTCTACTTTCCCCCTACAAGGAAACATTAGAACACGGCCCCAACTTCATTAGACCACCTCCGGAAATAATTAACGAGGAAGAAGAATACAAAGTAGAAAGAATCATCTCCCATAAAGGAAACAAAACAAGAAGACAATACCTAGTCGCCTGGAAAGGATATTCCAGGGCCGAAAGCACTTGGGAACCCGAACGAAATATCACCCATGCACGGACCATCCTAGAAAAATATAAAAAGCAACACAAACTCTAAGAAACCCCCAGCGAAGTAAACCACCAAGCTACCACAAGAACAACATGTCCGCCATCGTCCCCACCATCCTCAACAAGAAGCTCCCTCTCCAAGTCCAGAGACTCCCTGAAGACGCCCGCCGCATGCTCTACGCAGTGGTAGTAGGCAACCCGGTAGCATGTTATGCTCTGGAACAGGATTCTTGGTATACTGAAAACCACCGCCTCATCGAAGGCATACAACTTTACAGGACATTCAAGTCCCTCTCCCTCGCCCACGCCCTCTGCTGCCCGCAAGGATTACCAGCCCCCTACGACAACGCCATGACATGCTCCATAGCGGACGCCAAGAGGAGAATCCTAGAACTCCTCCACAACGACAGATTCTATGGGGTAGTCAATAACCTCATGCCCGAAATCCTCTCCCCCATCCTCCTCCCTATACTAGCGTCCCTGTCAGCGGTAGAAAGGGATGAATACTTCTGAGGAACAGGTTTCTCGGAAAGCGACTTCAACGAAGCAATGAGGAAACAATGGGCATACCGGGATAGAGCGCCCCCAGTGGAGGAACTAGAAGAAGGGGAAATCAGAGACTCCCCCACCATCGTACCGTCACCCGAAGAAATCTCCCCCATATCCCTCTCACCTCCACCACCCCGACGAGCCCAGATGTTTCCCGGAAGAAACGGAAAGGTCATTGAGACGTTCTCTCCGAACGCTCTACCACCTAGTGTCCACTACGCCATACTCAGGAAGTCATATGGACCACCTGAGCGAGAATACTTCCCAAGGACCCCCTCCCCTCCCTACACACGCCCTCTCCCACCTACGCCAACAGCAGTTCCCGCTGCCCCCAGAAATCTTCCAAACCCTCTCCCCCTAGCAGAAGGTGGCGCACAACGACCTCACTACGTGGAGAAGAAATGTTTCACCTGCAATCGCCCCGGACATTTTAGAGTCGAGTGTCCGTACTACACGTGCCCTTACTGCAAAAAGGCTGCTCCAGGACATCCTCAAAAATATTGTCCGGAAATACACTGTCCCGTATGCCACTCATTGGGACACTCTAGACACGAGTGTCCACTCCATCGGCAGTTCGATTCCGACGAGGACTTGGAAGTACACGTCTGGAACGAGGGTGACATGTCAGGCCCCGATTGTTAGAGGGGGACTACAAGGGAGAATAACTGAAGCGGTGCTTCAGATCTACAAGGGGGGTAATGTTATAGACCGGTACGATTTTATCTTCGAGTACACTATCCTTTTTCCTTTCCGACCAGATTTGCACCAGAACCAACCACCTCATATTATCAACTTAGCAGGACTAGAGTTTATCGCTTCCATATGGAAGGCTTCGGAAGACGACCTTCCGAAACCTATCCTCCTAGGAGATGTCACCCAATCTCCGAGATTCACTTATGGAACCACTGCCTCCAAAACCCTTGATACATGAGGATGCTACTTTCATTACCGTCGTACATAGCCTTCTTCATTTCCGCCTACTTTATCCTTTCTTACTTACATAGCCTGGACACGCATAGACAGCATGGCCTGGTCCGTGCACAAACTTCCCCCTATAAATACTGTACCATTACCAACGATGTTCCTTAGCTAGTTCTACTCAAATACCAGCATTTGGAACTAGAGAAGTCTCGCCTTGAACCTAGCAAACCAGCGAACGCTAGAAGGGAAGGTACAGAAGACCTCCATCTTCGGAAGACACGGAAAGCCTCAAAAGACTTACCTTTTCACGGGAACTCCGGAAGCGCGGGAATCTTTGGAACTCCGGAACTCCGGAAGCTCCTCTAGTCCCGAATGCTCGGTAAACATTAACACTCATATGATAGCAGCTGCAACCGCTTCAGGTTTACCTAACGTATACAAGGACCTGAAGAAACAACCATTGGAAGAACAAGCCAAATGGAAAGCTGCTTGTGATGATGAAATAAAGTCACTCAACGAACGCAAGGTTTGGAAACTGGTACCTCCACTGAAGGATCAGAAACCCATCGGTAATAGATGGTGTTTCTCCAAGAAGAGTGATGGATGCTATAAAGCACACCTCGTTGCTCAAGGATTCACACAAGCCTTTGGGATTGACTACTCAGATACCTTCTCACCAGTCACAAGGTTTGAAACCCTATGACAACTCACTGCCCTAGCTGCTTTGAACGATTGGGAAATCGAAGCACTAGATGTAAAGACCGCTTTCCTGTACAGTGATCTTGAGGAAGAACTGTACATGAAACAACCCGAAGGATATGAAGTCAAAGGAAAAGAAACCTGGGTTTGCTTACTATTGAAGGCCATATACGGCTTAAAGCAGGCTGCATTGCGATGGAACATTGCATTGCATAACTCTCTTCTGCAGATGGGATTCAAGAGATCCTACGCCAATCCAGGAACATATTACAAGTTTATCAACAGAGAAGTCATCATTATTTTGATATATGTTGATGATTCACTTTTTACTGGTAGTAACAAGGGACTCCTCATGCAACATAAGCAAGACTTCATGAAATGTTGGGAATCAAGAGATCTTGGAGAAGCAAAGGAATATCTTGGTATCCGGATCACCAGAGATCACACTAAGAAGATGATCACACTGGACCAGTATAAATATACTGAGAAGATCCTTAAATGTTTTGGCATGGAAAACGCAAAAGGCCGTCCTATACCATTACCCGCTGGATACAATCCTACACCAAGAACGGAAGGAACTGCCTCTGCTGCACTGCTCAAACAATACAGATCCATTATCAGAAGCCTGATGTATCTTATGCTTGGAACACGCCCAGATATTGCATTTGCCATTATAAAGATGTCACAATTCTCAGCAAATCCTACTGAGGAACATCTGCAGAGAGCAAAGTATATCCTTCAATATCTTTGCATGTCAAAGAACCTCTGTATCACATATTCCTCTAAAGGAAAAGAAAATGGACTCATCGCCTACAGCGATATGGATTGGGCTGGTGACATTGCTACTTCCAGATCAACAACTGGATATGCAATATACCTTGCAAATGGCATCACTTCATGGCTTTCACGGAGACAGAGAAGAGTTTGCTTATCCTCAACCGAAGCAGAATATTGCGGAATGACAGAAGTTGCAATTCAACTTCAATGGATCCGAAATCTTTTCGAAGACTTTGGATACCAACTCACTCTGATCCCTCTTTGTGTTGACAATCAGGGAGCAATATTCATTGCCGAGAACCCCGTCCAAAAAGGTTGCACTAAGCACATATGCAAAGACGACCATTACATCAGAGAAGCCATTGAACATCAAGAAGTTCAAGTCTTCTACGTCCCCACAGATAAACAACTGGCAGACATCTTTACAAAGAACTTGGACCGGATAAAGTTCGAACGAGGAAGAAAAGCTCTTCTTCTCACAGACCTTCCATCACACTTGCTTTCCAAGACTTAAGAAACAGTATCACCCTAGGAGCTTGCACAGAGTGCAGGAACAGAGGAATATCCAGGGTTTAAAAATGCTTCAGGGAAAAACCACCCGATTACAGGACATCTCTGGTATATCTCTCACTCTTGAAACCTGACAATTCAAGAAGCGAGGAGGAGTGTTGAGATATCATGGTTTCAGGTATATTATCTTATCTTCATACCATGATATTCTAGGCCCAGATGAGCTAATTGTGGTGCCTTATTACACTTACATGATTTGTCAGACATGACATCATAGATAAGCTCCTTTATTGCCATTTGCTGATATTCTTGTTATCTGACTGCGGATGACTCATTCTTTGTCATCCTGTCACATGACCTTCCATGACATTCCATGGAGTTCTTCTTTACTACTATATGTAGTATAGGTCCCAAACAGGGACAAACATTACTGTTAGGTATATAAGACCGACACTGTCACCTCTTATGAATAACAGTTCTTTGATCTGTTCTTTATCCTGCTCAGCTCTTAAGCTTCACTGCTCTACACTCTACTAGCTTAACAGCTATCCTCAAACTCAACGCCACTTCCTTTGTCACATACAATCTTACCTGGTATATTTCTTACCAGGTGTTCCTCCCCTCTGTCTGCGCTTGTTGGAATCATAGAGTTCCAATACAGCATTCCCAGTCACTGCAGCTGTACCACAGCATTCCTAGTCACCACAGCTGTATTACTCCCATCACTCCCCAACCACTGGATTTCCAAGACAATCTTGCTTCTTGTAGGAACCTCAACCGACCCTTCACTTCATTCACCTAGTACACTGATTACCCTTCTGTTGCCTCACCTAGGACACATTTGCCTTTCCATAGCCTTGTCTGTTGACAAGTTTACTTTACCATGGACCATTACTTTAGTTAGCACAGACACTGCTTGGTCTGTGTCCCATCCCTTCCCCTATATAAAACCTTGTGATATCATCTGTGTACTTTAGCTAGATCTATGCTTTTCATCCTGTGTTGTACAAGAGTTCTAGTGAAGGCAATCTATCTCATTGACAGAACATAAGATAAGCTAAGAAGTGCAGAAGCTCAT
>JBBPTE010000494.1:0-17079 GCA_038093935.1 Tylopilus cf. pallidocervicolor | reverse complement strand
GTCGTCCGATCAGGAGCAACCTTACCAGTAGGGAAATATCCACGTTAGAAATGAACCAATCCCCGAATCAGGAAGCGAAGGGGAGTCACGTGCGACGGAGAAGTATTTGTATTACGTAAACACATGCTATTTTCAGAGTCCGCGAATATGCGATAACAGGCATGTTCACCCGTCGCGTTACGGACCTAGACTTTACGGGTTGACCATTGCACTATTTTTCCCTTCCAAGAGTCCCTCAGAATACCAAAGAGAACATGGCAGGCAGTACCATCAAGGACCTGACGGCCGGAACTGCCGGTGGGATCGCTCAGGTGAGTGATATATGTTCCGACGTATGACCCAGATGCTGAATTCTTCGGCCGAGGTAGGTGCTGGTCGGGCAACCCTTTGATATCGTGAAAGTGGTCAGTGCATAAGAATTTCCTCAGTAGCATGACGTGCTTCATGTCCTAGTACCCTTGCAGCGCATGCAAACCTCGGCAAAAGGAACCTACAGCGGTATGCTACACTGTGCTGGTGGAATCCTGAAGAATGAGGGACCGTTGGCGTTCTACAAGGTCCGGTCGATCTTTAATTCAATAATGAAATATCTAACGACACTGCAGGGCACGCTCACGCCTCTATTAGGCATTGGGCTTTGTGTGTCCATACAGTTTGGTGCAGCAGAATACACGAAGAGAGTATTCGCGGAACGCAACCGGGCCAACGGGAAAGGGGGTGACGGAGGCAAGACCCTTGAAGCAGGTCAATTGTTTGTGGCGGGTGTTTCAGCGGGTCTTGCGAATGGCTTTGTCTCCGGTCCAGTTGAGCACATCAGGATCCGTGAGTATTTCGGACGATCTAGTCAACTGACCATCTTACGAGGGTTTGTAGGACTACAAACTCAGTCCAATACAAACCCGATGTATAATGGTCCCTTCGATGCCATCAAGAAGATTTACTCACAACATGGAATACCTGGCATCTTCAAAGGTCAAGGCGTAACATTCCTCCGTGAAGCTACTGGTTATGGAATGTACTTCATGGTGTATGAGAAGCTAGTTCAACGGGAAATGGCGCAAAAAGGCATCCGTAGAGACCAGATAAACCCCCTCAATGCTGTCCTCTATGGCGCAACTGCCGGATATGCAGTAAGTCACCTCTTAATGAATGATGGCATACCTTTGCTCATTTTTTGTAGCTGTGGGCAGTAATATACCCCATAGACATGATTAAGTCTCGAATGCAAACTGATGGGTTCACTCCATCGACTGGCCAGAAGTATGCCTCTGCCCGGGATTGTGTACGGAAAGTTTGGCGGGCGGAAGGTATCTCTGCCTTTACACGTGGGCTGGGTCCCACCCTTATCCGGTTAGTGAATGACCCCTACACTGTAACACAAACTAACTGGAGATGTAGTTCTCCGTTTGCAAATGGAGCTACCTTCCTTGGCTTTGAGCTCGCGAGTCGAGTTCTTTATTCATGATCAATTACGGAGATACCTCTATTCCCATTCTAGACGGACCATTCAATGATGGGAGTTTAAATTCACGGAATGATATACATGGCTGGGTTACTCGTTTCAACACGCACATACCAATATCGACCCATCCTTAGAGGAATTTTTTCGTTGTACGCTATACCTTAAATGACTGGGTGGTATCTGCAGGTACCTAGTGCACCGCTTAACCATTTGTAGAGGACGCTCGTGATGTTTCGCTTTGATACGGCCTGCCTGACTGATAAATCCGAGGATCTAGACTCCTTTCACCCAGTGAAGACCATGTTCAAAAGGGACTACAGCGGTTTTGCGAAACACTTTACGCGTACTCAACACCTACCAAATACTATTTCATCGACTTTGGCCTATCCCGCAAATATGAACCGTCAGAGACGAGCTCCAGGGAAGTCCTGATTCGGGGAGGAGACAGGCATAGAATTTCAAAACTCGAACGAGCCTTAAGATCCATCCCCGACGGACGTCTTTTACCTCGGATATGAGATCAGGAAGGACTTCATTCGGACCGCGAGCTGATATACCATTAGAGTTGACAGGAAAAATAAAGCTTTGGATTCATGGAACCGTTTGTGGTCGTTCGATAAGATACAGCAAAGTTTGTTGGAGTGCGCAAACTAACGCGCATCAGCAAGCCGACCATGGCACGTGCGAGACACAGTAAGCCCATGATCTACTCAATAGGATTACCCCAGTAATACATTACGAACCTACATAAGTAGATCGATAGCATGGGGGTACTTAGAATCGACCGTTGTCTCTCGCCCTCACAAGGGGCTCATCTCGTCTGATTTTAAGTCTCGCGCCACATCCTCTCGCTTTCATCCATCCCGCTCAACAAAGTTTCAGCAGCTGGAAGTTAGGCCCGCGACTCATGGATAATGAGGAAGACGCACTTAAATGGGTCGGTCGGTCTCACGCTGGGTACGGCGCGCCGCATTTGTCGTCACAAGAGCGCCACCCCAGGCTGAGCATGATCTATGTCCTGAATGTGCGATTGGGATTCGGGTTTGTGATCCATCTTTAGCTCATCCTTTCAGAAATAATGGGTTCAGATCATACGACGTGTTAAACTGAAAAAAGTCTCACTGAAGCACACGTCAGCCAACTCTTCAAGAAAGCATCCAATCTGGAGCATAATGGTTTCGGAGTATATGTCCACTGTCCTTCAACCAGATGTAATGCATAAACATGAACAAACATGCACTTATGATATTTGTGGTGGAAAGAAGTGTTTCCACTCCTCAAGATGCCCTGTTGAACGTTGAAGGTAATCTACCTCCTTTGATTGTGCTAACTCGCGATCCTTAGCTCTTAATCGCACCAAATTTTGGATTAGTTGGAAATTATGGTCCGGTGGTTCTACCAGGACTTGCTTGCGGGCCATGTATTCCTTCGGGCAACATTGGACGAAATGATCAAAATCCGTACTATGTCTAGAAATCTGGATGACAATCGTGAGGTTCTCCGAAAGACCAAAGCTCAATATGACAAGTGAGTAAATCCGCGAGGTTCCCGCAAGGTAGTAACCCATTTTCTTCTTTTCTTCAGCTTGCTGTGGCAGCAGAGCGAACTCGAATCAGTTGATAGGCGTAGTTGGCCATACAGGCTCTTTAAATCCAGATCAAGAAAACGCATGACATGGGCATTCGCTAATGACGCCTATGTGCTATGGAGTTCGACCGCGGTAGTCATGCATAATCACGTTTCAAGTGGAAGCTGATACTAGTAATAGAAAAAATCCGAAGAGATGAAGGGAACCCTCCTTGTTCGATAGATCTTACACGAGTTGAATGCATGTCCATTACGATGAACAACGAGCTTCCTCCAACAGCGAGCAAAAGTGAATCTGCCGCCAAGCATGAAAGTCTTTCGGGTCTAGTGGTAGACATAAATAGAAGTAGTCGGCGTTGTCCAAGAGGCGATGTCAGTTCTGTCACCTGTGAGTCCCTCCCCGATCCAATCCTTCCTGACAGTCGAAATAGACATCCTCGAGTAGAATGATATCCCAACCAGTCGTCCACTGATCTAACTACGACAGAGCCCTAACCATAACGACCACACTTGTGAGTGAGGCGGCATCGTCTGTCCAATAATTCAAACTCCGCGTCCAGTTGTTCGGATGGGTTTTATGCAGCGAGTGTTGATTCCACATCGACTATGTTACATGATTTGCCTATGAATGGCCTACCAAATGCTGGTTTTCTTCCCAGTGAAACAATTTGCGTGCCTTCACTGATTATGTTCACCATGTCCTCATCTTGACAAGCTGTAGGTGGGCACATGGACCCACGGTCGATCCGTACGCCTACAACCCAACAGTCCAACTTACACAAGGTATCCAAGGCATTTATTATCGCTGTAAGGCAATCGCAGCGCGAGTGGGAAACCCGGTGGTGTCACACGGACTGCAGAGGGATGCTATGAATGATATGATGACGTAAATTCCTGAGTAACAGGTGCTATGGAAGCTTCAGTATTGCAATGCTTGAAGGAAATCAACACTAACCTCCACTACTATTTTGTGAGCCATTATTAAATGTCAACCCGGCGACACTAGAACTTGCGATGAACACATTGATAGTTTGGGGGCTTGTCGGATGGGATTGCCGCGGATCACTGGAGGCTACGGACGTTCGGTTTTCACTGTCGACGCCAGAAATAGCCATATCTTGGCTAAGTAAGCTTGCAGTATCAGCGAGGGTCATTGCGTCTTCGTCTGTTTGAGCTTATCATTCAATATCATACTCCACTACCTCATGTTCCTCACCATCGCGGAGTTGTGAAACGAGGGAGTTGTCTTCGAATGGGTTCATCGCCGCTATTGTCTCAGTTGCCTCTTTGATTGTTCGTTTGGCATCGTCACTCAAACCGTCGGGCAAGTCAACGGAAATTCCGCCAATCACTGTATTTAGCGGTATTGCACCTGAAGTATGGTCAACCGCGAACATCAAACTCTAAGCAATACGTCCACAACCTACCATTTACTATCCGCATTTGAGTACTCGGAACAACCCACATACGATCTCTCTCTCTCTTACACTCCTCCTCCGAGTCTCTCCGGATCTTCTCGGAGGTACGCTAAACAAGGGGGATATTCAACGGATGTCGAAAGTTAGGGGTTGAGAAACCTTACCATAGTTCTAAGATACACGGCTATCGATGCTTCATGAAACAACCGCGCTGCTCTATAATTTAAAAGTGCCTTGAATGGGTTCAGTGTCTTGCGATTACTCTCTATTTTTGCCTTTTGTGCCTTTAGACTATCCAGGCATGAGTCGACGTGCGCAAACCGTGAACGAACACCAACCCTTCGAGCCTGAGCTTCGTATTAGCAATGAAGTCCTTGTCTTTAAGATCAACGCGAAGGTCTTTAATCTTCTCCATTTCGTCTAGTGTTGCTCTGATCAAAAAGCAACCTTTGGTAAAATGGTTACCGCCGTCCTCAAAGTACGCAAGAGGAAAGACATCTTGGTCAAAGGCAGCAGCAATGCCAAGCTTTATTGGGAGGATTACAGTAGAGGGCCCCGTAGAACCCATCGATTGAGAGGTTTCAATGTGGTGAGTAAGAATGAACCTCGGATCGTTTGGGACGATAAGTGGGAAGGGCGGCGACAGAAAAGTATGGAAGCAGTGTTAGAATGAATGATTTCCATCTTGGAACGGCTTCCCAGGAGCCCTTGATGAATGCTTTTCCGGCTGGGATTATCCGATTTTTTGGGGGGAGGGGGGCCACAAAACAGACAGACACCACCAAGGCGAACCATCTATAAAATATCTGATCCAGTCCAAGTCCCCCTGAAAGTGTGTGATGGATATTGACTAGAGCTTGAAATAAGTGGTTCCATGTCTGTACATATTTCGCTGTAATGCCTCAACGCAACGCGTGTCTCCGATTAAAGCCCCGCGAGTTGCAAGTAGACTTTGTGGGTGCATGTTTGTGCATGTTTTACCACGAGGTTTACATGCACTAGCACGACTGTTTAGTAACTCTAGTGGAGGTCAGTGGCATTAACAATGCCGCGAACGGTCGACACGAACGCCCAGATCTCCCAGAGAATGCTTGCAATATGGGGGACAGCCGACGAGACCCCGCCAGAAGAGCTAGATCCCAGGGAGGTCTGGTGGCGTGATCGCTACGAGCAGCTAAGCAATCGTGGATATCTGCTGCGTCCTCGCTATTCACCCCAGTGGGTCCCTTCATGGAAAACGTCGAATAGCAACTGGGAAGACAGTGAAGATGGGGAGAGACTGAGGGTATGCCAATCTCCTTCTTGTTGGTATCTCACCACAGGTCGTCCCAGGAGGGTCAGGTTATTGATGCGACTAGGATCTCAGATGGGAAAGTGGTCACTTTGAAACGTACAAAACGAGGAGACCATCCGTATGAAGCAGATATCGCATTATATTTTTCTTCTCAAGAACTCGCATCACAACCTGCGAATCATTGTGTCCCTGTTCATGAGGTCTTCATCTTAGATGGTGATGATATAATGATTATCGTTATGCCTCTACTTCGGCTTTACAATGATCCTCGTTTCGATACTATTGGAGAGGCTGTGGAGTGCTTCCGCCAGTTGTTCGAGGTAATGGGAATTTGTAGTTACATTGACTACATCTAAAAACTCTTTCAGGGACTCCAATTCATGCATAAGCACCATGTTGCCCATCGGTGCGTTGAGTTACTGTATCTTTTTTTTCCGCTGACCTTTCAACAGGGATTGCATGAACACCAATATCATGCTGGATCCTACCCATCTCTATCCTGAATCGTTTCACCCCATGGCTACCAATCTGAACAAGGACTGTAGTGGTGATGCAAAGCACTTCACGCGTACTCAACGACCCACGAAGTACTATTTCATCGATTTTGGCATTTCTCGGCGTTACGATCCTTCCGATACCAACCCCAGGGAGATACCGATTTGGGGTGGTGACAAGGATGTTCCTGAGTTTCAAAACTCCAACGAGCCTTGCGATCCATTTGCAACTGATGTTTTCTATATCGGGAACGCGATTAGGATGGACTTTATCCTGGTCAGTTGCCCATTCACCATGCAGTCGGAGTTTCCAGTGACTAATCCGAAATTCGTAGCGAAAACGAGGACTCGAGTTCATGAAACCCCTCATTGCCAGTATGATCCAGCCAGACCCAGAGAAGCGCCCCAAAATGGATGAGATCGTCGCTCGATTCGATGACATTCGCCTTGGGCTCAGTCAGCGCAAATTACGATCTCGTGTTGTGGATGTCAACGAGGACCTATTCGAGCGGGTTGTTCGCACTACTTCCCACTGGAAACGTCGAATTGGATTCGTTGCGAGGGGGGTTCCGGCTATACCCAGTCTACCATCCTGAAGGTTACTTCCCTATTGTCCCCTATATATGACTCGTATGATCATAACGTGTCATGTGTGCTCTTATTCGTGGAAAGATGTTCTCAGACTGCTGGGATGCGTCCCTCAACCTTGTTGTACGGCAAAGGTACTTTTGGCTCTTGGATGGGACACTTGGTAACACATTTTACTTAGAAGACTCGATGAGTGAACCTTCCAACGCAATTTATTGTGCGGTTACAGAAGAAAATGTGTTTTGGACCCGTATCGGCGCTAGCTATTGGGATAGCCGAACAAAACGTTCACATCAACTGGCATGTCGGTCCCGGGTTCTCTGGTCATCCGTGACCGCCATGCCATCATCTTTTATTCAAAAAATTTCCACTAGCTGGGGGACGGTCGGCGTCATCGCGGACGGCGAGACTACTTACCACTGCTTCAGAATACCCAAATTACTTGCTGTGCGTCACAACTCCGGGGGAGATTCTGTCCCCACTTCTCCCCCTTCCTTCAACGAACCTACGTAGGGATTTCCGTCACCACTATCCCTCCTCCCGTAAGGGAGTGGTCATCTCGTCCTATTGAGCAGCAAGCCGACCTTGTCATTTATTAGGTCGACCCGACAGTCGTATTTGAATCGTTCTTCCTGGTATTCACGCGATTCCCCCCCTTACAGTCTCCTGGCCGAGACTGAGAAGACCGAAGCTTGGACGAAGCTAGAAGTATGTATTTTTTTCTCCATTTCGCATCGTTCGATAAACCAGGTTTTTAGTTTTCAAATTTAAAACGCAAATCACCTCCTCTCAGTCTGCAATATTCGTCTCCACAGGTTGTGTGTGGGTGCGAGATAGCAACACTGTCTCCCCATAGATTCATTAGTTTAGCCAAGTTATTGACGCTACGCGAACTTCGGATAGGAAAGCGGTCACTTGAAAGCATTTCAGACGACAAGACCATCCGTATGAAGCAGATATTGTGTTGTACTTTTCTTCACAGACACTGGCATTAGAGCCTGCGAGTCACTGAGTTCCTATCCATGAGATATTCACGCTGGATGATGAAGACGATACAATGATTATGGCTATGCCCCTACTTCGACTCTACACTGGTTCCCATTTCAATACCATCGGGGAAGCTATGAAGTGTATCCCGCCAGTTATTCGAGGTATTGTAATGTGCATTTGTGGTTGCATTGACTATGTCTTGAAAATTCTCTGAGGCTCCACAGAACGCATAAGCACCGTTGCCCATCGGTGCGTTGAGTTACTAAATCCTTACTTCTATTTATTTTTCAATTGGGACTGCATGAACAGAAACATCATGTTCGGTCCTATTCATCTCTATCCTCAGTCGTTTCACCGGCTACCGATCTGAACAGGGATTGCAATAGTGACGCAAAGCACTCTACGCGTACTCAGCGACCCACGAAATACTATTTCATTGATTTTGGAATTTCTCGGCGTTACAACCCTTCGGATACCAATCCTAGGTAGTAGGGAAACACCAATTTGTGGTGGTGACAAAGGTGATAAGGATGAATTTCATCTTGATCAGTCGCTTGCTTTACCATGTCATGGTCGGATTTACGGGGGGCTGACCTGTGATCCACAGGAAAAACGAGGCGTCGAGTTTATGAAACCGCCAATCGTACAAGCGGACCCGGAGAAACGGCCCAAAATAGCTCGATTCGATGGTATTCGTCGTGGGCTCAATCAGCACAAGTTACGATCTCGTGTTGTGGATTTCGACGAGGACCTATTCGACAGGTCGTTCGCACTACTTCGCACTGGAAGCGTTGTGACGGGGAGGCCGGGTCCTGGGCTGGGGCGTCTAGATGAGGTCACACGAGTGGGTCAGACGTCAGGCGAGACGATGGGGGACGAGGATCAGGAAGAATGTCCTGTAGATCCCCTATACTGCAGCTCGTTATTATACTCAACTACTGAATAGCTAGCATAAGCCTATAGATTATCTTATTGTTTCTATTGTCGGCACACTAGGCCAAGTGTGGCTTGTAGTTGTTTGTCTCGTAGACTCAACAGGGCGGAGTCCCTCCGAGGAGTGCCAGGGGTCCTGACGCAGTGGCTGGCGCCCTTGTACACAGCGCTTGTCCAGTAGTTAGACATCACCATCACACCACCTTCGCACCTGTGGGTGTCGGGTTAGGCTCCCTCCTGCCCCTTCCCAGCGTCGAATTGGGTTCGTTGCAAAAGGGGTTCCAGCTATACCTAGCCCTTCCCTATTGTTCCCGATATATCGTGTCCCGTATGATGATAACGTGTTGTGTGCTCTTAGTCGTGGAAAGATATTGCCAGACAGTTGATGGCCCGGGGATGGGACGGTGTCAGCTTACCGTACTTTTGACTCTTGGATGGGATACTTCGTGACATTATTTACAAAACGCTGAGCGCACCTAGTAACTGTGGTTACGAAATGGGCTTTTGGTCTGGGACCTGGGGCCAGCGCTAATTATTGTATTATTGTAATTTTCGTCACACGGCCACGCCACAATTACTTTTCACTCCAGAAATTTACTCGACGCTGAGTCGGCGTCATCGCGGACGGCGCTCGCGGGGTCACTTACCATTGCGTCAGAGCACCCAGCAACTTCGCTTGCTGCGCGTCGTCTCTGGACAAGGTTCTGTTCCCACATCCCCATACTTTCTTCAGCAAATCTGTGTGGGAAGTTCCACACCATCCATCCTTCCATGACGGAGTCTCGTTACGCAATATGAATAGGACCTACTTCTCCACCCAGCTAACTGCAGAGCGTGAGTGGTTCCCTCTTTGCTTATCCAAATGTTTAACCCTCTATAGTTTGTTATGTCTGCTCCGAAGTGATACGCGGAACGTTCTTTCTGGTATTACAATTCACGCGATCACCCTTTTGGCAAGTTTTCAATTTATAACACAAATTATCGTATCTCAGCTTGTCCTGTCCAGCAATCGACCATCATTCCCTCGTGATTGATTAATGGTAAAGGAATGGTGTGCTTTCGTGGGTTGTCTGTGGGCACACGGACCCGCAGTCGGGGTTCATCACCTTGAATTCGTCCCCCACAACCCATTGGTTGTTTATAAGCATGCAACCATTGTGGTGACCACTCTCATCACTCGTGGTCCCTACTGTTCGTGCCAATCAATGGCGACGATGCCGTGGACAGTCGACACGAATGCCCAGATCTCCCAGCGAATGCTTGCAATAGGGGGGACAGCCAGCGAGACCCCGCCAGAAGAACTCGATCCCAGGGAGGTCTGGTGGCGTGATCGCTACGAGCAACTGAGAAAGCGTGGGTATCTCCTTCGTCCTCGTTACTCTCCCCAGTGGGTCCCTTCATGGAAAACGTCAAATAGGAATAGGGAAGACAGTGAAGATGGAAAGAGGTTAAGGGTGCGCCAATTCCCTTCTTACCGTCGGTATCTCACTACAAGTCATCCTAGTATGGTCAAGTTATCGATGCGACTCGGGCTTTGGACGGGAAAGTTGTCACTTTGAAACGTGTAAAACGAGAAGATCATCCGTATGAAGCAGATATTGCAACATATTTTTCTTCTCAAGAACTTGCATCACAGCCTGGGAATCATTGTGTCCCTGTCTATGAGGCCTTCATACTAGATGGCAATGATATAATAATTATCGTTATGCCTCTACTTCGGCTTTACAATGATCCTCGTTTCGATACCATTGGAGAAGCTGTGGAGTGCTTCCGCCAATTATTTGAGGTAACATGAATTTTGTGGTCGTGTTGATTACGTCTTGAAAGCTTTTTCAGGGACTCCAGTTTATGCATAAGCATCGTGTGGCCCATCGGTATGTTGAGTTTCTGCTCTCTTTTACTTGCGTTGATTTTTTGGCAGGGACTGCATGAGCCTAAATATCATGCTGGATCCTACCCATCTCTATCCAGAGTCATTTCACCCCATGGCTACCGATATGAGCAAAGTCTACAGTGGTGACGCGAAGCACTTTACGCGTACTCAGCGACCCACGACATACTATTTCATCGATTTCGGCATTTCTCGGCGTTACGATCCTTCCGATACCAACCCCAGGGAAATACCAATTTGGGGCGGGGACAAACAGGTTCCCGAGTTTCAGAACTCCAACGAGCCTTGCGATCCATTCGCTACTGACGTTTTCTATATCGGTAACCTGATTAGGATGGACTTCATCTTGGTCAGATGCCTTTTTTACCATGTACATGAGGTTGATAGTTGTTGATCCCAAGTACACAGGAAAAACGAGGATTCGAGTTCATGAAACCCCTGATTGCCAGTATGATCCAAGAAGACCCGGAGAAACGGCCAAAAATGGATGAAGTCGTCATTCGATTCAACAAAGTTTGCCGTGAGCTCAGTCGGAGGAAGTTACGGTCACGTGTTGTGGATGTTGACGAGGACCTATTCGAACGGGTGGTTCGCACTACTTCCCATTGGAAACGTCGAATTGGTTTCGTTGCGAGAGGGGTTCCACCTATACCTAGTCCATCATCTTGAAGGGTACACTTCTTTTGTCTAGGTATACTGTGTCACGTGATTATAACGCGTTTTTGTGGTGGAAAGACTTGAGCGTAGTTAGCTAAATCATTTCATTTCAGACATTCCCAACCGTTGACAGGATGACTCAATAGTCAGCGCCAGCTGTCACCAGATCTGCCAAGTCTTAAAGATGCTCTTACCGAGCTTTGATTCAGCGTAATACTTCGTGACATCCTATATATGAGGCGCATTCCCAACGTGATCAGCTGTAAGAAGTTCGATATGAAATCCGTTTCGGACCTGGGGGTAACGCTAATTATTGTGGTAGTTAAATGAAGGTCCTTGACACCCACTGCATGTCGGTCCCGAATTCTCAATCCATGCTACTGCCGCACCACCATTTTTGACATCGGAAATTTACCACTGATCACGAGTTAGGGGATACCGAGTCGGCGTCGTCGTAGAATGCGGGACTACTTGTGCATCAGAGTACGCAATTACTTGCTGCGTCTTCACGTCCGTCCCCACTTACCCCTCCTGCCTTCAACAAACATAGATAGGGCCCTAACACCTCCCGTAAGAATCTTGTGCCATGTGAACAATTGGATAGTTAACCCTCTGTCATTTGTTAACTCAGCCCGAGAGTCACGTAGATCGTTCTTCCTGGTATTCACGCAATTCACTCTTTTCAATCGCCAGACGGAGTACAAGAAAACCAAGGTTTGAAAGAAGCGAGAGGTGTTTATTTTTTTCTCTACATCACATCGTTCGACTAACCAAGTTTTCAATTTATAACGCAAATCATCGCATCTCAGCTTGCGATGTCCACTCATGGACCCCCGTTTTTCCGCATTTAAATGATGATGAAGGAGTGGTGCGTTTACGCGGGTTGTCTGTGGGTTGTCTGTGGGTTGTCTGTAGGCGCATAGACCCGCAGCCGGGGTTCACCGCCTCGAATTCGTCCGCATACAACCTGTTGGTGGTTTATAAGCAGCCATTGTGACGACCATCCTCATCACTCGTGGTCCTTACTGTTTTCGTCTCTCAGCGTTATCGACGATGTCGCGGACACTTGACATGGACGCCTCGCTCGCCGGTCAAGCAGCTCTCATATGGAGAACAGCGGACCACTATCTGCTGCGTCCTCGCTATTCTTCTCAGTGGGTTCCCTCTTGGAAAACGTCGAATAGGGACTGGGAAGACAGTGAAGATGGTAAGAGACTAGAGGTGCGCTATATTTTTCCCACTGTTGTATTTCACTATATATTGTCCTAGTTTGGCTAAATTATTGACGCAACTCGAGTCTTGGATGGAAAAGTGGTCGCCTTGAAACACATAAGACTGGGGGGTAATCCATATGAAGCAGATATCGCGTTATATTTCTCTTCACAAGCACTGGCTTCACAGCCTGCAAATTATTGCGTTCCCGTCTATGATACCTTCACACTGGACGGCGATGACGCAATGATTATCGTTATGCTTTTACTTCGACCCTATAGTGATCCTCGTTTCGATATCATCGGAGAAGTTGTGGAGTGCTTCCGCCAGTTATTCGAGGTAATATCAGTTTATGGTTGCATTGACCGCGTCCTGGAGTTTACTTGAGAAATTGCTAGGGGCTCCAATTCATGCATAAGTACCGCGTTGCCCATCGGTGCATTGAGTTGCTAGTGTCCTTTCCTTGCATTCATTTGTCGATAGGGACTACATGCACGGAAATATCATGCTTGATCCTAAACATTTGTATGTTGTCCAATATACCATGCGCCCTGTGTGATCATAACGCGTTGTGTGTGCTCTTTTCAGATATATATCTTTAATCAAAGAAATTTGTGACATCCGTAAGTTTTGATTCCTTCACACGCCAGTGATATATATCAATGACGATAATATCATTGAGGGATCCAGGCATAAGCCGGACGGACACACAAAGCTCTTTTTGGATGAGAGACTTTGAAGCACCCGCTCCTACCATTGTGTTCTGTTGCCTCAAGACAGCACGGACAGTTGTGATGGCCATTGACCGTTCCCAAAGGGAATTCGAGGTTTGGGGAACAACCGTCCATATCCGCCCAGAGGAACTAGACCCCAGGGAAATATGGTGGCGTGAACGCTATCGGAAACTCAAGAGCCGTGGATATCTTCTACGTTTCGGTACTCCCCTGAATGGGTTCCTTCGTGGACTGTGTTATGTGGAGACTGGACAAAGTGTGAGAACGGTAAGAGCCTGAGGTTGCGGGTATGTGTGTTCTCTTCACATCACCTTGCTGGCTTCCGATGTAGTACGGCCAGGTGATCCACAACACGGATCTAGGACAGTAAAGTGGTAGATTTGAAGCAGATTACAATGTACTTGTATTCTTGTACAGCACTAGTCACTGGTAGTGCCAGAGTTTCAGAATTTCAAACATGTAATCTGCCAGTGTTCTCTACCGAAGTCTTCTACGTCGGGGACACCAATCTTTATCTGACTTGGATACCTCCCGTTATCAATTAACGCTCATTACCCGGCCTTGTGAAGCCCATAGTGGCAGATTCAGTCGGATCCAGAGTCTAGGTGACCTTTGATGGACGAAATCGTCTCTCGAGTCTCGATTCAAAAGTACTCGCCACCGCTTCAGGAGAAATCTCGCTCTCGGTTGGTAAGGTAGACCACGAAGAAGATACAATTGAACAGCGCATCCATACTCACACTGAAGGCGTCGCAACTGGCTTGTCGCTAGGCGTGTCTAGGCCTTACCTAGACCCCTCATGATGTCTATAATAGTAGATAAATTCCTTCCAGGTTCACAGCCAAAGTCATTGTCACCCTAATGATAGTCCACGGTGCTTCCTGAAGTTCGTCCTTCGTAGCTATCCATTTCGGTGGTTCACTGGGGCTGCCATTGTCACGTTGTGTCTGTAGCCTTCGACGTGTGGACGACGTCCTGATTTTGCATCCACAACAAGTAAATGGCACGTTGGCTATTTGGGCAGTCGCTAGGTTTACATGAAGGTTATACTAGACATGAGAGGAGTGATGGGCCACCCCTGTGGCATTATGGGGGTTGCCGAACCATTGAGGCTGTAATTGGTGTCAATGTCAAACTTGGTTTCGGTAAATTAGTACTAACATCCTGTGTTCCTTGAACCCTGGCTGAGTGTCACGCCATGAATATTAGAGCTTGTGGTTAACAAAGAGTTGTAGATATAAAAGTGATACGAAGGAGAGCTGGGGCTCGTCGGCTGTGTTTCTTCTCGATTGCTGGTGTCTGCCTCTTGGGTGAGTAAACTCGCGGTGTCGGCGAGGGTAATAATGCTATCATCTGTTCAAATCCACCTCAATCTTTATCCATATGTACGGCATAGACCGTCTTCTCACCATCACAGAGTTGGGGGATATTCGGATTGTCAACGAAGGGGTTGCTAGCATGCCTGGCTATCGCATGAGCAACATCTATGATTGTTTGCTCTGATTCCGCATCCAACGGGCCGGGCAGACTGATTGCAATTGCCCCTACAGTTGCATCTGGCTGGACTTCATCTAGAGTCTGGTGAAGTAAAATTCAATGCCATGTACGTGTTGGATATCTCACCATCGATGGGCTGGATCTCCGTGCTCGGGACCACTTGCACCTCCTGTTTCCGCGCTGCTCTTTGCATCTGTTCAGACGTCTCCTGTGCATGTGAACAATGGAGTTTTATAAGCACCAGTAGACACCAAAAGGGTAAGATAGGCTAACTAGAGTTCGAGTGTATAGAGACAAAGCTGCAGCATAGAACACGCGGGCAGCTCGATAATTGACGATATACTTAATCGGATTGCTACTCTTTCGGTACCTCTCCAATTTTTCCTGTTTCGCTACCAGACTGAAGATAGGTGAGTGAATGAAAGAGAGCAGATTACTCATGACATACTCGTCATATTTGAGCTGTGTGTTTAGAAGAAACCGAGGGTTTGAGCCGAGATCAACGCCCAATTCCTTAATCTTGAGCATCTCATCTAGCGTTGCAGAAAGTACCACGCTGCCTTTGCCGACAATACTGCTGATGCCGTTGTGGTACGCAAGAGAAAAGTTGTTTTTCTCGAACTTGTTGGCAGCGCCAAGCTTGAGCGGCAGGATAACAGTGGTAGCCTGACTTGCACTGGTAGGGATTGAGGGAGCCATAGTCGCCTTGTGGGAACAGCCAGGAGAACGAGATGATGGGAGAAGCACAAGGGTTGCGCCCTAGTGTGAATGAGCTAAATATTCAAAATTCTTGAAGGAAATAGATTTACTATCTTCAAATCTGTGCTTAACACTTACTGTCAAGGTTACCGAAACTGAGAAAGGTGTGTTGAACAACAATTCTCAAAATTACATTGTCATAGGAATTCATCCACTTTGTATATACTGGGAGTGTTCGTCTTCAAAGATACAACGTAGGCCAGCGGCACTATACCCATCGAAGCGGGCACACCCCTGAATCATATAGCATCTGAGTGTGGTAGATTGTACATACGTCTTCCGCTGTGGTTAAAACTTATTCTCTGGCTGCACAATTTTCAAACTCCGCGACCTCAATGTATGCACGCCGTTTTACTTGTGGTTCATGGCCTCCTCTATGGCAAGGGCAACTGAGTTGGATGCTCAGCGTGCCGAGAAAGAACTCGCTATTTGGGGTCTACGCCGCCGTCACCTCCCGGAAGATCTAGACCTAAGGGAAATTTGGTGGCGTGACCGCTACCAACAGCTCAAATCTCTTGGTTATCTGCTTCGTCCTCGGTACTCCCCTGAATGGATCCCCTCATGGAAAACGTCAAAGAAAGACGTGGATAAATGTGAAGATGCAAAGAGGCTAGAGGTACGTGTCAAATTCTGCTGAACTCCTGAGCTTCCGAGCAGGTTCGCTTCATAGTTTGGCCAAATAATTGATGCAACTCGAGTCTCGGATGGTAGAGTAGTTACTCTGAAGCAGATCAAACGAACCGATCACCCGTTCGAAGTCGATATTGGATTATATTTCTCTTCCGAGCTACTTGTCTCCCAACCTGCAAACCATTGCGTCCCTGTTTACGATGTTCTCTCGCTCAGCGGTGACCACGATATTGCTCTCGTGGTCATGCCCTTGCTTCGACTTTATACTGACCCAAATTTTGACACTATTGGAGAAGGTGTAGAATGTTTTCGCCAGCTGTTTGAGGTGACATGGATTTATAGTTTTGACGCGCATATGTTGAATATCTCCCAGGGGTTGCAGTTCATGCATCAGCATCGCGTAGCACATCGGTATGTGCAGCCAGAAGCATCTTGTTGCTGTGTTAACGTTTTGACAGGGATTGCATGGGCAGAAATATCATGTTCGATCCCATCAATCTCTATCCTGAGTCATTCCACCCTGTAGAGACCTCGTTGAACAAGGACTGCAGTGGTTATGCCAAGCACTTTACGCGCACTCAACGACCTCCAAAACACTATTTCATCGATTTTGGACTCTCCCGCAGATACGACCCTTCCGACACCAACCCCAGAGAAGTGCCAATCTGGGGTGGCGACAAGGAAGTCCCTGAGTTTCAAAACTCCAACGAACCTTGTGATCCGTTTGCTACAGACGTTTTCTACATTGGTAATGCTATCCGGAAGGATTTCATATTGGTTAGTCTTATAATAGCAATGACCACATTGTAAGCTCCTTGGCTGATGATTGAAATAGAGAAAACGTGGTTTCGAGTTCATGCAGCCACTGGTGGCAGATATGATCCAAGAAGACCCTGCCAAACGCCCTAATATGGACGAAGTGGTTTCCCGATT
>JBBPTE010000490.1:0-17131 GCA_038093935.1 Tylopilus cf. pallidocervicolor | reverse complement strand
AGGTCATGTGACAGGATGATGAAGAATGAGTCATCCACAGTCAGATAACAAGTATATCAGCGAATGGCAATAAAGGAGCTTATCTATGACATCATGTCTGACAAATCATGTAAGCGTAATAAGGCACTACGATTAGCTCATCTGGGCCTAGAATATCATGGTATGAAGATAAAATAAGATACCTGAAACCATGATATCTCAACACTCCTCCTTGCTTCTTGAATTGTCAGACTTCAAGAGTGAGATCTTTGGAAGTCTCTATCATGTTTTGGAAAGCAAGTGGGATGGAAGGTCTGTAAGAAGAAGAGCTTTTCTTCCTCGTTCAAACTTTATCCTGTCCAAATTCTTCATGAAAATGTCCGCCAGTTGTTTATCTGTGGGGACGTAGAAGGTTTGAACCTCTTTATGTTCAATAGCTTCTCTAATATAGTGGTCGTCTTTGCGTATGTGTTTAGTGCGACCTTCTTGGACGGGGTTCTCAGCGATGAATATTGCTCCCTGATTGTCAATGCAAAGAGGGATTGGAGCGAGTTGATATCCAAAGTCTTTGAAAAGATTTCAGATCCATTGAAGTTGAATTGCAACTTCTGTCATTCCGCAATATTCTGCTTCGGTTGAGGATAAGCGAACTCTTCTCTGTCTCCGTGATAGCCATGAAGTGATGCCATTTGCAAGGTATATTGCATATCCTGTAGTTGATCTAGAGGTTGCAATGTCTCCTGCCCAATCCATATCGCTCTAGGCGATGAGTCCATTCTCTTTTCCTTTAGAGGAATATGTGATGCAGAGGTTCTTTGTTGTACAAAGATATTGAAAAATGTACTTCGCTCTCTGCAGATGTTCCTCAGTAGGATTTGCTGAGAATTGTGACATCTTTATAATGGCGAATGCAATATCTGGGCATGTACCAAGCATGAGATACATCAGGCTTCCAATGATGGATCTGTATTGCTTGAGCAATGCAGTGGAGGCAGTTCCTTCCGTTCTTGGTGTAGGATTATATCCAGAGGGTAATGGTGTGGGATGGCCTTTGGCGTTTTCCATACCAAAACGTTTGAGGATCTTCTCAGTATATTTATACTGGTCCAGTGTAATTGTCTTTTTAGTCTGATTTCTGGTGATCCGGATACCAAGATATTCCTTTGCTTCTCCAAGGTCTCTTGATTTCCAACGTTTCATGAAGTCTTGCTTATGTTGCATGAGGAGTCCCTTGTTACTACCAGTAAAAAGTGAATCATCAACATAAATCAAAATAATGATGACTTCTCTGTTGATAAACTTGTAGTATGTTCCTGGACCGGTGTAGGATCTCTTGAATCCCATTTCCAGGAGAGAGTTGTGCAGTGCAATGTTCCATCGCAATGCAGCCTGCTTTAAGCCATATATGGCCTTCAACAGTAAGCAAACCCAGGTTTCTTTTCCTTTGACTTCATATCCTTTAGGTTGTTTCATGTACAGTTCTTCCTCAAGATCACTGTACAGGAAAGCGGTCTTCACATCTAGTGCTTCGATTTCCCAATCATTCAAAGTGACTAGAGCTGTGAGTTGTCATAGGGTTTTGAACCTTGCGACTGGTGAGAAGATATCTGAATAGTCAATCCCAAAGGCTTGTGTGAATCCTTGAGCAATGAGGCGTGCTTTATAGCATCCATCGCTCTTCTTAGAGAAACACCATCTATTCCCGATGAGTTTCCGATCCTTTGGTGGAGGTACCAGTTTTCAAACCTTGCGTTCTTTAAGTGACTTTATTTCATCGTCACAAGCAGCTTTCCATTTGGATTGTTCTTCCAATGGTTGCTTCTTTAGGTCTTTGTATACATTAGGTAGACCTGAGGCTGTTGCAGCTGCTGTCATATGAGTGTGTATCCAGGACTGTGAATACATCTGTCCTAGATCCTCCTCTTCATTTGTTGGTTGATTAGTGAATTCTTCATCAGGATCTGATGGAAGTGGAAGGACTCTGGAATAAGGATTCTCTTCTTGTTCTCGAAGAATTTCAGTGATCTATTTCCATAAACATTGTCTGGAATGATCCACTGAACAGGAATCTTTGAGGATCTTCTGATTCAAATTTGAGATATCCTGATCTGTGGTAAACCTTGATGATATCTGGGAGTCATTTCCCTTTCATGACATTTGTCATGTGGATGTTCCTCAAATTGTTGATCTTTGGGATCTGGATTGGTCCTTTTTCCAAGTACTGATGGAGTATTCAAATGATATGAGGGAGGTGGTTCTGTGGATTTTCGAGGTGAGGATGGTCTTGTGTAATCCATCGGTGTATGAGGATAAGTTTCATCCATAGGAGTATGTGATCTTGTGGGGATATGATGATGAGGTGAGGATTCATCGTCACTGTCACTATCTCCTCCTCGATTTAATCCATCATAGGGAGGTTGTTGACCACCATTCTGTCCATATGGCAGTAGAAACTGTTGATTGGGATGTACCGGCACCTGTATGTCGATGTACCTTGATGGTTGATCAGACCTTGATTCATCTCCTTTATAAGGATCGAAGGATTCATCAAGTTCTTCTTTGGGTGGAAGTCTAGGTTCATCTCTTCCTTTCTTCAAACAAAACGGGAAAACAGATTCATCGAAAACAGCGGTAGCTGAGTTGAAGACACGTCGATGAGAGGTACTCCAAAAGCGATATCCTTTGGAATCTGGTGGATAGCCGATGAAGACCATCTCTTCAGCTCGGGGTTGAAGTTTGTTACGTTCCACTTCAGGAAGGTGAACATAGGCTAAAGATCCAAAAATCCTGAGATGAGATCCAGAAGGTTTTTCTCCTAGAAACATCTCATATGGAGTCTTCCATTGATGACGGTGCATAGGTTGATGATTATAGATGTGAAGTGCTGTTTGCACTGCATCTTGTCAAAAGATGTTTGGCATACAGGCGTGATGTCTCATCGCATTTGCTTTTTCAAGCAATGTACGATTGAACCTCTCTGCGCAACCATTCTGTTGAGGAGTATGAGGGATGGATGTCTGATGACTTATGCCATGTTCCGTAAAGAACGACTGCATCTGATGTCTGATGTATTCCCCCCCTCGATCTGAATGGACACAGGTTAGTGTGGATCCTGTTACAGATTCGCACCATTTGGTCATAAAGGTGAATTGCCTTGGGACATCATCTTTAGTTCGCAAACATGAAATGAGTGCGAAACCTGAATAATCATCAATAAAAGTAAGAATATATCTCTTGCGTTCTCGGGATTCTGTGGGTAAAGGACCCATTATGTCAGAATGTACGAGTGCTAGAGGTTTGGATGTGTATGTGGAAGAATCTTGAAAAGATATCTAGGCCATTTTATCCATAGAGCATCCTTTGCAAGGTGTAGGATCTGGACAAGCTTTGTTCAAAGCTTCAGGTATGCCTTTGAGATGCTGATGAGCATGTCTCAATGCATTGTTCGAGGTGTGTCCAAGATGTTCATGCCATAATTGATGAAGTTTTCCTTTTTCAAGGGCGAATAAACCTGCAGAGGGTAGAATCTGTGATGACTGCATCCAATGCAAGTTTGATCCCGATACCAAGGCAGTGGCCTGCAGTACTGCGGAACCCTCTTGTTTGAAGAATCGTGAGTATTCTTTGGTTATTTCACAGCGTAATCCCATAGCTGTGAGTGCTGGGACAGATAAGATTCGGTGTCTTGCCGAAGGTACATACCACACTCCATTAAGTGTGATAGGTGACTTGTTTCCCTGTTTTGGTTGGATGATTACTTTTCCAGGACCATGCATGGCAACCTTGGCTCCATTTGCAACTGTGGCATAGGTTTCATGATCACTGATTTGCACGAAATCGTCCAGAAAAGGGGTAAGGTGGTTTGTTGCACCACTATCAATCAACCAACCATCTGTTATAATGTCTTTGGAAGACTTCCCGTTAGTCACAATCATATAAGCATGAAAAGCATTATATTGGTCATACTTGAGCGTATTAGGACATGGGTCAAAGTACTGCTCATCAGGGTCTGTGAAACAACCCTCAAGGCTGAACGTAGGAGTGAGGCCGTTGACGTGGCCTCCATAGCTGATAGGTCGCCGTAGAGACGTAAGTGTGACGAAGTCGTAAGAGAAATAGATAACACGGCCGTTAGGCCGGGCAAAGGTATAAGGAAGGGGCGAGCACGGTGAGCCCAGCGAGAGCCGTGCGTAGGATAACAGTCGGGTTTCACGGTGGAGGCTGTCCGTACCGCTACTGGTGGACTGCCCTCGTAGAGGCGTCGAACTTGAGGGGTAAACCCCAAGAGACTAAGCTGGGGACGCCAGCTGAGGCTCTTGGACCTTATATAGACGTTTCTACATAAGTTTACGTAATCATAGGGCTTAGGGCCCGTATCGTACGATAAGCCTTAGCCTATAGCGTAAAGTGCTCTTATCGTAGAAGCACCGAGGGCGTAAAGGGGTGGCAGCCCCTTACCCTGAGGTCACCATGTGGCGCATCATGTACGTAAGTTAGTCCCCATAAATAGGAGGCGGGCGTAACTGTGAAGTGGCGATGGAGATCAGTGGTGTAAGAAGTAGATTGTAAGGGAGATCCCCGTCATGGGAATGAAAAGAAGTCATAAATGAGCGTATACGTATTACCGTAAAGTAAGGCCGGTCTTGCGAACCGGCACGAACCAGTCCGTCGTGCAGACGACAGTTGCATGCTTGCAACAAACCCCCTCTCTGCAAGATGACAGCAAGAGAGGATGTCTAAAATTATCAACCACCAATGAGCAGCAATCCAACTTTTAAGGGCTGATCTTATGCAAGCAGAAGATCAAATTGCAGCAATACACACAGGAGCTCTGTAAGTGGCTCCATGCAGAGAACCAAAGCTCTCCAAGATAATCACACACCCTGGAGACTTTGATGGTACCAGGGAAAGAGTATTCAATGAATGGTGGGAAAAAGTGTTGATGTGGAAAGAAAAGAATCCCATCACACTTGCAGACCAATTGGCCATCCAGGCCATCTTATCATGAATGAAGAAAGGCGATGCTGCAAGAGTCACAAATACAATTTACCAAGGAGCTCAGACAAGGAGATGGCCATTGTGGGATGAGTTTGCGAAGGTCATGCCACAGCACTTCCACCCCCTCAATGACAAGGAGTGGCATAAACAACAGCTACTTCATTTTATACAAGGAAAACAGGACATGGCAACATTCCTGTCAAAATTTGAGTCCCACCAATTTGTGGTGAATTTGTGGTGGAATTAGACAAAGCACACCTTATCAATCTTCTTTACCATCACACTGATCAAGAGATTGTAAGAAGATATGTAAGACAAAAAGACTACCTGCAGAGCATGGACACCTTCTCTGCTTTCCTCCACCAGCAAGGGGAGTGGGAAAACCTCATGAAATTACTGGCATGAGGCACCACATGGGGTGCTGAATTAAGAACAAGAATCCACAATCTGAATGCAATGGACATCAATGCAGCAAGAACATCCTCCCACAAATGTTACAGATGTGGAGAAAAAGGTCATTTCACCATGGATTGTAAATACCTGGAATTAAAGAAATGTCTAAAGTGTGGATACAAGTCAGTGAAAGACCGATCTTACAAAAGAGGCTGTTCAAAGAAGAAGACCTGCCAAGCCTGTGCCACTAATGATGGCACCACCTCCTGGAAAGAGGATAAAAGCACCAATAATGAATACATCTGCTCCATGCCAAGGAGTCAGACAAATTCAAAATCCACACCTCCACCAAAGGAGGAAAGTAAAGGAAAAGGCCATGATTACATGGCCAATATACAAGGACTAGATTTTGAGGCTGCCTGGGCCTGGTTCTGGGATTACAAATACCTGGCTGCGAAGTCAGGAAAAGGCTGAGCCTAAACCATGTCAGGAATGATAAGGGCCAGAACAATTTTTTCTTTTGCCCACAATCTTTTTCCTCACATTATGTACAAAACCAACAAAAAATTTCTTCTCCAAATCATTTCTCTTTACTTACAATTGATGAATATATGGAAACAGATGCCTCAAACATCTCCAAACAGTTAGCTAACTTAACAGATTCTTTCTTGCCAACAGGAGAGTCCTCTCAGAGGCTTGGCTGGGGTGTTACACCAGTGCTTAATTCCCCTATTTCTACAACTCCACACAAACTTCCAGAAGAAGAGTTTTCTGAAGACATCTTTATTTGGAACCTCCATCAGGATCACAAGATCCTTCTAGATATCCACATTGCCCCCTTCACTAACCAACATGAAGACAACTATACCCCCACAAAGGCCCTGCTTGATAGTGGAGCCAATGCTATATTTATTGATAGAAAGTGGGCACAAGATGCCAAACTTCCTCTAACCAAACTCTGACATGAGATTCCCATGTATAATATAGATGGAACCAAAAACTCCACAGGATCTATTTCTCATGCTGCAAAGCTGGTAGTGGAGTTCCAGGGACATTGTGAAAAGGTTATGGCAGAAGTCACTGATCTAGGGAAAAACACCTTCATTTTAGGCTGTGAATGGCTCAAATGTCACAATTCTGAAATTGACTGGACCTGGGGTACAGTCCACATGACATGATGCCTCTGCCATTGTCACCAGCTGCAGAGCAAGCTGTTAGCCTTAAGATGCATGGAAAAGGAAGAGGAAGCACTCCAATATGAGGTACACACCACCATTAGAGTGCTAGAAGTGCAACTAGAGAGAAAGAAACAGGTGCAAGATACTCCACAGGACCAAGCTCCGAAACCAAAAGTCGAAGACTTGGTACCAAAAGAATATTTAGAATATGCTGACATGTTCTCAAAGAAGGAATCTAAATGCATACTGCTTAGAAAACTGTGGGATCACACCATAGATCTCAAAGATACCTTCAAACCAAAAAAGGATAGATTAATTCCTCTTTTGATAATAGAACAAGAAGAAGTCAAAGCTTTTCTAGATGATCAGCTGGCTAAAGGATATATCTGGCCCTCTAAGTCCCCTCAGACTTCTCTGATATTCTTCATTCTAAAAAAGGATGGAAAAAAGCACATGGTACAAGATTACCAATATTTTAATGAACACATGGTTAAAAATAATTATCTCCTGCTCATCTTCCAACTTGTCAACAAGCTTCAGGGAGCTAAACTATTTACAAAAATGGACCTCCAATGGGGTTACAATAATGTCCAAATCAAGGAAGGTGATGAATGGAAAGCTGCTTTCATCTGTTTCAAAGGCACATTCAAACTCTTAGTCATATACTTCGGGTTATGCAATTCCCCTGCCACCTTCCAAGCAATGATAAATGAAATCTTTGCCAATATGGACAACATTGTGGTGGTCTATATAGATAACCTAATAATATTTACCAAGACAGACAATCAAGCTGAACATAATCAAATCATTCTTGAAGTCCTGCATAGGTTGCAGGAAAACAATCTATTTGTAAAACTGGAGAAATGTATGTTCCAGGTCAAGGAAGTTGACTTTCTTGACCTGGTTATCTCTATGGACAGAATCAAGATGGACCTGGCTAAGGTCCAAGCGATCTTAGAATGGCTGGCCCCAAAGAACCTTCATGGAGTGAGAAGTTTTATGAGCTTAGCTAACTTCTATCAGAGATTTATTAAAGACTATTCAAAAATGGCTAGACCACTTAATGATCTCACAAAGAAGGAAATCCCTTTCATATGGGACAAAGCCCAACAAGAAGTGTTTGATATGCTTAAACTCCACTTCACCACCACTCCAGTTCTCACATACCCTGACATTGACTGTCAATTCTGCCTAGAATCTGACAGCTCTGACTATGCCACAGGAGCCATAATATCTATACTAAAGGAAGGCAAATGGCACCTGGTTGCCTATTCCAGCCACTCAATGACAGACCAGGAACAAAACTATTCCATTGCTGATAAGGAGATGCTAGGCATCATTCAAGCCTTAGAACAATGGCAATATTACCTGGAAGGTGCTAGATACCCCTTTGAGATCTGGAACAACCATGCCAACCTCCAGTTTTTCATGATAAGACAGGACCTCAACCACTGACAAGCCCAATGGGCTCAATATTTATTTAGATTCAACACCATTTGGATCCATAAACCTGAAACCTCTATGGCCAAAGTAGACAACCTCTTTTAGAGAGAAGATCATGCCATCGGAATAGAAGATGACAACAAAGGAGTTATGGTAATCCTTGAAAAAGACATTGCTGTGAGAAATGTCTTAGTCATCTCTCCAGAGTCAATACGTTTGATCACAGTCTCTATTGATGATGAAGGGTCTCAAATTAGACATAATATATTTCTTGAAATGTGCAAGCTATCTGAAAGAGATATATGAGATCTTGAACACAAGCACAATATATACAAAGAACAAGATGGCTGCCTTTCCAACAAAGAAGGCTGTCTTTACATACCACCTTCTAACTTATTACAAATGTCAATCATCCAATCAGCTCACAACCCCCCAGTTCATGGCCACTTGGGTTACCAAAAGATCCTGGACACCCTTAGACATAATTATTTCTGGCTAGGCATGACTTCAATGGTCAAGGATTATGTTGCTAGATGTGATGCATGTCAACAGCACAAAGAATCTAATTAGGTCTCTAGTGGGCTCCTTCAACCACTCCTGGTCCCCAAACACCCCTGGGAACATATTACCACAGACTTCGTCACAGATCTCCCTCTCTTCCAGAGCTTTGATTCCATCTTGACAGTGGTAGATCAGTTCAGCAAAGAAGTAGAGTTGATCCCATGCACAAAGAACATATCTGCCCTAGAAATGGCTAAACTATTTATGAACCACATATAGGAGCACCATGGCCTTCCACTCACAATCACTTCTGATTGTGGACCTCAATTTGCATCAGAAGTCATGAAAGAAATTAACTGCAGGCTCAGTATAGAAACAAAGCTCTAGACCACCTTCCATCCCAAACAAATGGACAATCCAAGATTGTAAACAAGGAAGTCAGGAAATTCTTACGTATTTATTGCTTCAACAGGCAAAATAAGTGGGCAGACTGGCTGTTGCTCACTTAATTCTCTATCAATCAGAAGAAGCACTCTGCCACTAAAAAATTCCCCTTTGAGGTGACACATCCTTATTCTGTTTGGGCAGGATCCTCCACCACATTGGCTGCACAAAGCTCTAAAGCTCCTGCTGCCAATACTTACCTCACACTTCTTTCTGATGTGAAAAAGAATATTGCTGATGTGCAGGAATGCATAAAACATCAAGCCAATAGACACTGGTCCATGGCATTGGCTTTTACCATCAGAGATCTCATTTGGCTCTCAATGAAGAACCTTAAATTAACATGTGCTAGCCACAAACTTATGGAGCAATGGTTTAGATCATATGCCATCACCGCCTTGGCAGGATCAAACATGGTCACATTATGGCCACCCTCCTCAATGCATATTCATTCCATGGTCAATATATTCTGGATTAAGCCATACAAGGAATGCCTTGAAGGCCAACCAGTACAATACCCAGGGCCCATACAAGTGACAGAGGACAGAGACAATGAGTGAAAAGTTGACTACATCATTGACTCATGCTATTGGAGATGCTGTTTAGAATATCTAATTCATTGGCAGGGCCACAATGAGACAGATCATATGTGGGAACCCATTGGTAACCTGACAAATGCACAGAAATCCATACAAGACTTTTATGCCCATCACCCAGCCATCTCCCAGACCCTCTCTATTGACCCCATCGAATTCCTATTTTTATTTAAACCTACACACAATCCCTGCAGAGAAATCTGTCACCACTCCAAAATCTCTTTTGATCATCTGAAATGTGATCCATAGGAGGGGGAAGTGTTGCAACCACTGCACAATGTAGGACAGACTTAGAACTATTTTCTTTCTCTTCTTATCTTATCATGATAATGAATGCTATTTTATCTTCATTTGCAGACCCAGCACAAGAGTGCATAGTAGGACTCGCAGTCCTGTTCCACTGGGACTCAGAATCACTAAGTTCCATCTGTCACTGAGATGCTTGCCTAATCCAGATCTTAACCAATTTAGGATACAGAGATCTCTGACACCTTCTTTTTCATTTCTGCTTTACACCTAGATGGCGTTCATTTTCCACCACCACATCTATGATGAGGCACTTTACATTCATTTCCACTCAGGGCTATGCCCTTGCTTCCATTCTCTAATTACTGTCTCACAGCCTCAACAGCTTCTTTTCTTTTTGATTCCTGCTGCTATGGGATGACTCACTCTTATCTCAGCTATGCCAAGCTTGTTACACTACTGGTTTGCATAGACATACTATTGGACTCCAAGGATTGGTTGATACTTGTACATATACATGTACAAACAGTAGTCATTTGTCTATATATACCAGGAGACACTGAGGCTACAGTTCTCAGTCTAGTCTCTTGGAGTTTTTCCTCTAAGCAACTTTTGATCTTCTCTTGGTCTAGGCAACCTAAAGCCCCACTCCTCAAGCATTTGCTTTTAGTTGTTTCAATATTAGAGCCTTCTTGTTTGAGTGCCAGAAGTTGTTGCTTATGCCATTCCTTGTTGTTCACAGGGTGGAAATGTAGTATAAGTGATTGTTCTAGTTCCACCCATGTGGACCATTCTTTTGTAGGGACAGCTCCCACAATGGATCATGCAAGCAGGCCAGCCAGCTCTTCTTTTATTTGGCTGATAACAGCCCAGACCTCTACTTCTCCACCAAGAATGGCAGGGTTCTCATCTTGCCACATGCGAACTTTGGTCCACTATTCATTGAATTTCCTTTCCCTAGATCCATCATATTCTCTGAGGTCAGGAATGACTTTGGAGAACTTCAGCTGTCCTCCTACTGCTGTTGATCCTGTGGGGGAATTGATTTGCAGCTGGAGCTGTGCAATGATATTTTGTTATTGAATGATTGTAGTAGCTTGCTCCACCATAGTGTCTCATTGTTTGTTACTGTGGTTAATTAGTTGTTGGACTGTGTTCATTTGGTGTGCCATAAAGTTGTGTATTTGTTCATATAACTTGGTAGAGATAGTGGGGGCAGTGGTGATGTCAGCATTGAAGGCATTAAAGAGGTTTTGAGGAAGTCTGGCCATTTTTTACATAAGAGAAGTGAGTATATTGTCTCTAGAAGAACCTTTTGTAATCTACCCTTTCTACCACTTTCAACCTTTTTACTGATGCAGGGATATGGTAGCCTAGAATGGATCCTAAGCCAATTCTAAAGGCATTCTGTATGTAAGTTTTCCTCTGCTGTTTGATAGAAAGAGGAGGTGTTAGTGTTAAACTCAAAAGGAGAGATTGACTCAAAGATTGACTCTATTTCTTAGAGGGAGCAGGTAATGAAAGTGGGATGACAATGGAAGACTTGCTTTTGATAGGCAGTATGGAGATCATGCTCCCTTCATACTCATCATAGAAGGGATGGTCAAGCAGGGAGAGATGGGGCCCTTGGACAGCAAGTGGGTTCAAAGAGGGTAAGCAGGCAGTTGAGGCTATATCATCAAGGTCATTGGGGTCTATCTCTTTTTCCTTATATGGGCTTAATGAGGAGGCCTGTTCTTCTACCAATCTCTCAAGGAAGAAGTCTACAAGGGCATGATATCTGGAGTGGTAAAGGGGTTTTTCTTCATCTGATCCTCTCACAAAGCTGTCTAAGTCCTCTCCACACTCTGGTCCCAGTGATCCAGCTAAATCTACCACTGACTATTCCTCTTCTACTATATTAATGCAGGTGCTTAGAAATTATTCAATATAATGGGCATACTATTCAATGTCTGTGGAAATAGAAGAGAGAGATCTGTGGAAGTTGATTGGCACTTAAGTGTATTTCTTGGTTAGCAGCTGTGCTACAATCCATATTGTATTATTAGTTTAAACAACACACTTCTTGGTAAGCATGAAGGCAAGGGAAGTAGTGATAGTCTAGTTCTAATAAAACAACCTAAAACCTAATCACAGAGTGTTGGGACTTCAGTTGCCTGCTAGTACTTGAACTAAGGATGAGAGTGTAGTGGTTGAGACAACCCTCAAGGCTGTATGGAGGAGTGACCAAGGAATGACCTCAGCCATGTAGAACCAGATGGGCCACTGTTAGATGTTGATGTAAGCGAATTGTAAGAGAAATAGATAGACATGGGCATATAGTCCAGGCAAAGGTAAAGTGAAGGGAAAGAGGCACAGTGAGCTCAGCGAGAGCCATGCCATAGTGTAACTGCCATGATGCTAAGCTGAAGGCAAGGCAACTCTTGTATGCATCTTGAGTGGAGTTTGAGGGACAAACCCCAAGTGACTAAAGCTAGGGTGAGCTAGTGATAGCATTCAGGCATATATACTGGCAAGTACATCATCACATAAGCATATGTAGTAAGCTACTATAAACTGTATGACAAGCCATAGCCTATAGTATAACTGGCTCTTATCATAGTAGCACCAAAGGTGTAAAGGGGTGGCAGCCCCTTATCCTGAGGTTGCCATATGGCACAAACCTACATAAGTAATATCCCCTTATAGGTGGGTGGAAATAAGTGACAATAGGGATTAGTGGCATATAAAAATGCAAAGGAAGAGATCCCCATCATGAGAAAGAAGAAAAAGGAAAGAATTGAACAAACATAATGAGCTAGGCTGGTTTGCATTCCAGCACAAACTAGTCCATCATGCAGACAACATTGCACACTTGCAACAGTGGTGGTGCTGCTAGACACTAAGTTCTAGAAAATACATCAAGAGAACTAGACTGAGGACTTAGCTTTGCTAGTCTCTGGTTTATATATTGATAGAAGGTGGCTATGCTACTATCAGAGTGACATGTCTAAGATGAGTCCATATATTTAGACTAGCCAATAGTAAAATGGGCTCAGAATGCATCAATATCTGAGTAAGCATATGAGTCATGCTGACAGAGCCATGACTGTAGAGTGACTAAGTGGGCATTTCCAAACCAATGAGGCAGCACAGTAATTAAATAAAAAGCAAATAGAGATTAAATAAGAAGCTGCATAGCTGGTGTGGCAGAATGAAAGTAACACCACTAGGACAGTGTGAGCAGAAATGAAGAGAAGCATAATGTGGCTGAGATCTTTGTATGCTAGATCTGAGATCCAGATTGGGCAAGGGTTCTCAGTACCAGTTGGGAAACTTAGTACTACTGGTCTGGTTAGGGTCCAGCATCATCTGTGCACATAGTGCCAGGTCTGTGAAGGAAAGATAATGTGTCCATGAGCATGATAAGATAAGAGAAAAAGAGAAATAGTTCTAAGTCTGTTATGCATTGTGGACCAGCTGCAATAGCTGGATTGAAACAACCCTCAAGGCTGAACGTAGGAGTGAGGCCATTGATGTGACCTCTGTAGAGCTGATAGGTCGCCGTAGAGACGTAAGCATGACGAGAGCGTAAGAGAAATAGATAACATGGCCGTGAGGCCAGGCAAAGGTATAATGAGGGGGCAAGCACAGTGAGCCCAGTGAGAGCCATGCGTGTAGTAACAACCCGTATGCTGAGCCGGAGGCTATCCGGAGGCGAGGCTGCTCTCGTATCAGTCGTTGAACTTGAGGGGCAAACCCCAAGAGACTAAGCTGGGGACGCCAGCTGAGGCTCTTGGACCTTATATAGATGTTTCTACATAAGTTTACGTAATCATAGGGCTTAGGGCCCGTATCGTACGATAAGCCTTAGCCTATAGCGTAAAGTGCTCTTATCGTAGAAGCACCAAGGGCGTAAAGGGGTGGCAACCCCTTACCCTGAGGTCGCCGTGTGGCGCATCATGTACGTAAGTTAGTCTCCATAAATAGAGGGCGGGCGTAACTGTGAAATGGCGACGGGGATCAGTGGCATAAGAAGTAGATCGTAAGGGAGATCCCCGTCGCAGGAATGAAAAGAAGTCGTAAAGAGCGTGTACGTATTACCGTAAAGTAAGGCCGGTCTTGCAAACCGGCACAAACCAGTCCATCGTGCAGACGACAGTTGCACGCTTGCAACATGGATCCTCATCAGACTAGTAGTACTAAGTTCCCTGACTAGCACCAAGACTCTTGTTCAATCTGGATCTCAGATCTAGGATACAGAGATCTCAGCCACATTATGACTCTTCTTTTCATTTCCATCCACAATGCCCTAGTGGCACTGCTTCCATTCTGCCACACTGGCTGTATAGCTTCTATTTAATTCTTACTTCTTCTTATTTAATCCCTGCACTGCCTTGTTGGCCTGGTAATGCACACTTAGTCATTCCACAGTCATGGCTCTGTCAGCATGACTCACATGCTTACTCAGGTGCTGATGTGTCCTAAGCTCAATATGCTATTGGCTAGTCTAGACATATGGACTTACCTTAGACACACCACTCTGATAGTAGTATAGCTACCTCCTGTCAATATATAAACCAGAGACTAGCAAGGCTAAGTCCTCAGTCTAGTTCTCTTGGTGTATTCTCTAGAACACAGCATCTAGCAGCACCACTGCTATACTTCAGTCCAAGTCCTATCAGGCAACCAAAGTCTTACTGCATCTAGATCAAGGTTTTAGGTTGTTTCAGTGAGTTATACTTTATAAGATGTTAGTGAAGTGATCATGCTAAAGTGATTTATCTTTTTTAAAAATTAATAGAGGATATATTATATATTATGAATATTAGTGAGATGGTCATGCTGACAACTTTATCTTCATTTTTTATTCTTGATTGAAAATTATAGCTTGTAAGTTTTGCATATTAGTAAAGTGATCATGCTAATAATATCATATTCATATTCAATTCCCTATTGGAAAATTATAGTGGGTGAGTTATATTGCAATATACTAATGGAGTACTTATGCTATATTTTTATTTTTCATTCCCTTTTGAAACTCATAGGCTATGAGTTGTAAATTATAAAATATAATTAATATAATTATCTAATTGTTGTCTATTATATTTACAGCTTGTAAGTTATATATTATAGGGTATTTATAACATAATCATATTGATGATCCTATTTTTACTTTTTATTCTTCATTTCAATAATAGAGAGTGAGTTGTACATCTTAGCACATTGATTTTATCATACTAATGTACCCATTTAAACTTAAATTGGAAATTAGACTGTGAGTTGCATGTCAATTAGTTCATCTTATCTATTGTATCTAAATGAAAATTATAGGATGTAAGTTATATATTATAGAAGGATATTAATATGCTAATAAAATTATAGAAAGTAAGTAGTGATTTTTTATATAATATTTATAAGCTGATCATGCTAATGACTTCATTCTATGTTTGAAATTATAAGAAGGCAAGTTATATTAATTTATAAATACTGATTAAAAAACCAAGCTAATGAAAAATTTAAACTCCTATTGGAAATTATAGGCTGTAAGTTATATATTATGAGGTGTGAATATAATAATGCTAACAAATCCATCTTTACTTTTAATTCTATATCAAAATTTATAGTGGATAAGTTACATGCTAGGACTTATTTATATTAGTAATTACATTTTTGGTTGTTATTTTCATTGAACATCATAGGAGGTGAGTCATCTGCCACTATATATTGCAACAATTATATTATTGATTTTATGTCCATTATATTGCTGTTGCATATAATAGATGATAAGAGATATAATATTGTTTGTTGAAAGTGAAATATATTGACTATTGACTTTTTTTAATCCTTAATAGTCAGTGAGTTATGTGGTTTATTTTATCAACTGGCTTGATTATGCTAATATTCTATCTATCTTTCTAAAAAAATATAGCATGTGAGTCTTATACCACAGTTGAAATATGATTATAATCTTTTTCTCACACCATTGCTAGATAGAGAGTGTTGCAATTGCTGTACAATATAGTACAGACTTAGAACAATTCTCTTTCCTTCTTTTATCTTATCACAATAATGAACATATCTTATCTTTTATCTTCACAGACCTGGCACAAGAGTGCATGGTAGGACTCACAGTCTCACCCCACCAGGACTCAAGATCACTAGGTTCCATATGTCACTAAAATGCTCATCTAATTCAGATCTTAACCAATTTAGGATATGAAGATCTCCAATACTTCTTTTTCATTTTTGCTTTACATCTAGATGGCATTCATTTCCCACCATCACATCTATGATGAGGTGTCATACTTTCATTCCCACCAGAGCTATGCCCTTGCTTCCATTCTCTTCATTTCTGTCCCACAGCCTCAACAGCTTCTCTTCTTTCTGATTTCTGCTGCTGCAGAATGACTCATTCTTATCTTGGCTATGCTGAGCTTGATATGCTACTGGTTGGTATAGACAGTTATTGTTATAGAATGGTACAATTTCTGGTATGAGTACACTCTTTTGATCCCCTCTACACCAGAGTACCAACAATTACGGACTTATGATTCTCTTCATTATGATATAGTTGCAATGGAGCATCTAATGAAACAATCCCTTGAGGATTACCTGGATGCTCCTATTGTTTTTCTTCTTTTAGGTGACATCATACAATTGCCACCTGATTCTTTTCTCCTTCTTCATTGGATCCCTGATTGTTATAAACATAGCCTCCATAGTTCACCATGTCTTGTGGTGCACTTTTCATTTCCAATTCAACATGAGGACTCCTCATGTCCACTATAGCTATTTGTACTATACACAGCAAGCTATAAGGACACCTCATGGCTTGGTCCATGCCCATTCTTCTAGCATATATAAAGATTCCCTATATACTCTGTAACAGTAGCTAGTTCTATACAATTATTACCAAGTGTAAACCAAGAGCTCTAGCAAAGAAACCTGAAGAGTCAACAATAAGATAAGATAAGCAATAAGCATCAATAAAAAGAAGTCCAAAGAAAGAATTGGAAGCTCAATGTTACATTTGGTGGTAATATTAACAATTATTGGACTTCACAGATTGGTAGATATCCAGTATACAAACATGTACAAAGTAGTCATTTGTCTATATATATCAGGAGACACTAAGGCTATGGCTCTCAATCTAGTCTCTTGGAGTTTTCTCTCTAAGTGACTCTCTGATTCTCTTGGTCTTTCAGGCAACCTAAAGCTCAGCCTTTTTGCTATCTGCTCATTGGTTGTTTCAGAGAGTAAGTATATATTTTAAAATATTATATTTATATTTGTTCAAATATAATTTTATAGCTGGTATATTCTATGAGTATATATATTATATTTACTAAATCTCTTTTAGAATGTAAGTTA